>WAAG01044004.1:0-18933 GCA_013390105.1 Tichodroma muraria
CAATTTTGAAAATTATAGTGTGTGTCAATAATAGAGGTAACAGTGAGATTCAGAAGGAATAATCTCAAATAATAGGGAAAATGAGCACCTGTCAGCCACAAAGCCATTAGTATCAGGGTTTTTATATTTCCAACAGTTAAGTCTGGAGACACTGACAAACTTAACAACACAGCAAATAAAACATGGAGCTGGGGAACACCGGAAGCAATCCCCCTCACTCAGAAAACACTGCTGTTGAGTTTGAAAATAAATGTTTCCAGTATGAATCTCACTGCCCAAATCACTGGTAATGAACAGTGCAAACATGGCAAAGGCACCACAGCATCTAGCTGGGTTTGCAGATGTGAATGGCTGATCAAGCCATAGCATCTGCATCAAGGGACAGAAAATCCCAAACCAGGAATATCAGACTCCTGACCAAGGTTCCCAGATACAGGAATTTGCATGTACAGAGCACCCAATGTGATCACACGTGTGCCCTTCCCAGAAGGATGAAAACCAAAGGCTTGTAAAACCATGTCTGAGACAGACCTGGAATACAGTGCCCCAGAAGGGGAAGCCTTGGAGGAAAGACCTTGCTGAGAAGGCTGATGGTTAGGAATCTTCAGCCTGGAGCAGGTGGGGACTAAGGAGAATAAGAGACAAAAGAAGAGGAAGAGAGAGATATTACACCAACTGAGAATGGAAGGACAAATTCTGCAGCAATCAAACACCTTGTCAATATTCAGGAAAAGGTGGCATAAGGGGAAGCTCAAGTAATAACACTCCTCTCACGAGTAACACTTCTTGACATGCTAGTCAATAGTCAATCCTTATGGTATCCCCACCTCATATAATATTACTGTCCTCAGTTAAAGACAGGGAACCAAGGCAGAAGCTTCCTCAACTCACACAGACAACTGGTACCCAGCACATCCCAACCCCATCAGTCCATAGGAGTCCTTAGCTGGATAGTAAATATGTAACACTGGCTGCTAAGATCTCACCCACACAGAATTTGAAGTTTTGCCACCTGCTCTCAGGTTAGAAGAAGATGATCACATATCCATGCAAACTTGGCCAATGTGATAGGACCAGGCTGGTACAGGGAAAGATGGAGACAGCTCTGCTTTAAAGCTGTACTGAGTGCAAGCAGCATTTGCAGTAACAATTAGATATGCAAATAAGCACATTGAAGATTAGTGATGGTTTACTGTTGTCATGGAGAAAAAAGCGCCTTCAGTTCTGGGTCAGACCCAAGGACTGCATTTTCTTTCCCTCACTGGTAAATGGAACTGGAGGGAGCACTGGAAAACCCAGCAGCCAACACTCCTCAACACACCTCAACTTGGGACTGGAGAGGCTGAAGCTCAGGGAGCAACATAACCCAAATAAAAAACCCTCCCTGTATCAACCCAGATAGACAAGACTATGACAACTCTGCAGATACTCAAAAATATCAGGAGGCAGAAGCACAGGCTGGAAGAAAACACCCACACCATGCAAAGGCCAAGCTGCTTCCCAGCCCTGCTGCTGCTAGGGGAAGGCAGATGTGGAGGAAACAGGGCAACCCAATTCATGAGGTACTCAGCTCCAATTCCCTTGAAGCCACGTGGGAAGATCTTGTCTGAATGAAAATACACACTTGGCTCAAAGCCTCTGTGTGTCTTTGGCCATCCTCACAGTCCTCCCATCCCTTGTTAAATGATGGCTGCTAAGAGAGAAGAGGAGGCAGACAACTAATTTAGACTCAGCTTTCCTTCCCACCCTGGGGGTTTCTTCATAGGAGCAGNTACAGCAGCCACAAAAAACAGACACCCACCCTCAGCCCTCCTAAAATCCCACAGAAGAGCCAAGATAAGTTTATAATGGAAACCCTGACACAACCTTAACTATACCATCCTGAATGGAAGGCGATAATCTGATCTGTGTGTGAACTAGCTCCCCTTGTCTCAATGGTATTTATCTTACTTTAACTCCTGTTACAAAAGGGTTGAGTCATATAGCAGAGCCAGCCAAGTACCAAAACTGCAGGGCTTGCTAAAACCTCAGATTCAAGGATAAACAGGCACAATCCTAGAACAGGTTAGAAAAGTCTCTGCAGGAGCACCGGTAGCCAGACTTCCAAGCCTCTGGACAATGTTATTTTCTTCTGTGCTACAGAGAATATCACAGCCCAGAGCAGGGGTGGGGGAGAGAGTGCACGGCACAGGGCCCTGCCCTTCGGTTCATGGTAACACATAGTACCCAGCACCCAAGAAACCTGATCCCGTAGCAACCTCATGTATGGAAAGTGCCCCAATCAGATTTCACTGTGTCAGGAGAAGAACAGTATTTACTCTGCATACAGATTAGTCACAAAACTGGGTCACTTCTTGCCTTTTCAGAGAGAGAGGAAAAAAAACCACCAAAAACAATGCTTCTTTTTCAGATCTTTCTGTGTCTTCCCCCCCAACTTTTAAAACTACATGATGCAGTGTGGTCACTCACAGCTGTCTAAGCTGATCAAAAAGCAGCTGCATGGGTAAGGTCAAAGCACATTACACTCACCAGGCCTACATTTCTTAGAATTCAGCTCATTAGCTACTTACCGGTTCTTTTCTAGTTCATTGTGCGTAGACCTGGAAGATAAAAAAAAAATAAATTTGGATTAGCCACCTTTGACCTCTGAGCACCAAAGTTCAACTGCTGCAAGCTGTACACATCCCCATTGGCACATCACAGTGCAAAGCCAACCAACTACATACATTAAAATCCGTAACCTCATCCTCCTTGCTGACAAGACGTTCCTTCCCTCCAGTGCAAAAGCTGGTACCCTTACTGCTAAAGAAAATGCTCCCTAGACACTTAAATGCACACAAAATCCCAAACAGAGACAATGATTAGAACAAGGGATCAGAGTCTGTCACTTCCAGGCTCCTTTTGGCACTGCCACCAACTCAGTACAGGACTGAAGTTGCTTCTTTGTGCTTTAGTTTCTTTATCCACCCTATAAAAATACTGGTATCATCTGCTAACACAGGAGCTCATGGAGCATTAACTTGTGCATCAAATACATGGGAACCTTCCTTCCAGCAGAACTGGCTCTGTAGGGACTGCCCCTGGAACCCTTCAGCCATCACATGCCAGATTTAGCCAATTTAGCAGAAGCAGACATGGCCAGCATTTGGGCACAAAATGGGATAGCCAGTACTGCCATGTTTTCAAACATCATTGGCACTGAGCAGCACATTTAGGATGCATGGAAACCCCTTGGGGATGGGAACAGCACTGCCACAACACCAGCATGCAGTGAAGTGACCCATAAAGTGACATTGCTACACTTGACAAAGGAGGGGGCTGCTTTGTCTTTGTACCTGCCCACCATGCCAAGCACACTGCCAGTATTCCTCAATTTAGAGCTTTTGCAGCTTGAAAAGGAAACCAACTAGAAACAAAAGGGAAACAGCAAGTTCATCCTCCTTGCCTCTGTGATGATAGAATAAGTGGCAAAAAAAGTTTAAATCTATTCAGGATTTCTCATCTAACCCAGGTAAGGTTATTGAGGATTATTTAAAAGGATAGCCATTTGTCCAACATTTCTCTTTAACAGAAGGTCACCTTAAAATAAGAGTAAAAAGAACCCAAAAGCTTAATAAAAAGGATCTATTTTCTCTAATTTGGCATCACATTTCTTCCGGAGCTCTGAGAAGATTATTCTCTATCCCCCATCTGGAGAATCCCACAGAGAATTCTACAATTAGGGAACTGAATGGAAGATGTGCTCCAAGGGAAACCCTGTAATAATTAAATGCTTCTCCAAAAAAGGAAAGGAGGAGCGCCTAACAGGTGTTAGAACCTCATTGAAAATGATGAATAAACTGTGGATGTCTGCAAAAAACAAGGTAAATGAGTCTTAGCAGACCATGGCTGAGAACAGAGGAAAAACAAAACGTTACCATATACCTGTGCAAGCCACCCTACTCAGCAGGACATGGGATACCCAAAGGCAAGGCACACCATAGTCATGTTGAGAAAACTCCTGAATTCCCTCCCAAAAGTAGTGGATGCCTTCATTCTGGTTCCCAGGAATCAGAAACATGAACAACATAATATTTAGTCCAGAAAAATCTCCCAAATCAAACCCACATAGTCCCGTCTCCCCACCCTCCCCCAAGTCTAAAACAGCAAAATCCATTTGTCCAGGCAACTTGGACCCAAATGAACCCATCAGGACCGAGCTGAGGCTCTTTAGAACCACTGCCTGTATGTAGTTTCAAACATGCTTATTTGTTCTTTTTACTGTTTGCTCCTGCAGGAGGCTGTGCACTCTTCTTGGCTATGACATTAGCAGTTACAAGGCCAAAGATATGCAATGGCTTGAATTCCTATATTATATCGAGCCAATTACCAAGGCCAGCACTGAAAGAACAAAGTTTGGCCCACTGCTGTGAACAAAATTAAAACAGCAGGTTCTCCTTACTCCTCTCACACAGGAGACTCTTTATTACCTATCTGCCTCCTGATGAACAAGACCAACTGAGAGAGGTCACAGGCTTTTCACCAAGTCAGGAAATATTCGCTGTGACTTTTAACCACGTCTGTGGCAAGGGAAAAAAAGCAACCCCCCCCAACACCTTCCCACTGAAGCTGAATGCAAACAAAGAATCTCAGCAGCACTGAATGACTGCTACAGGGAGGCTTCTTCTCTTACCTGCCTATGTTTTGCTTAATCTCACTGGGGACCATTTGGAAAAGTTTTAATTTTTTTCTTTCACCCAAATTTAGGAAAAAGGTCCAGCACTGCTCCCCACTATCACCATTCACTAACTCATATTTTCTGTGACAGTTTCCTTTTGCTTGGACAACACACAAAGGGAAAAACCCCTCTCTCTTCTATTCATTACTCATTTCATTTTCTACAGCTCCTAATCTAAAGATTAGTTTTTGCCCCTCATCTCTGGGCTACATGTGTCACTAAGATTCATTTGGAGTTAAACAAGGACACTGCTATCAGTGAAGTGGAAAAAAGTGGGGGAACTTCTACTGATACAACTCAGGAAAAGAAGTGTCTTAAATAGGTACAGAAACAAATGTAACTGGATCTTTTTAAGCCAGTGAGTCTTATCATCAGCTGAGAACTCAGAGACTATCAGCAGCCTGAAATCAAGGCCACATCCTTGTGCACCATTACCAGCTTTTTGATGGGTACAGGATGAACACCACAGCTGAAAACTATCACCAGACTTGGGGAACACTCTGGTTTTAGAGCAGCAAGTAACCAGCGCACTCAGCGTGACACCGCTGCGCCGCTGCTGACAGTCAGCCACAGCCTGTGCCACCCAGTGAAACAAGGACACTGCTGTTGAGCATGGACCACAAACCCGGGGAATTCACATCCCTGCTGTCAGATGGACAGGGCAAGCAGAACCTGCAAAGCTGAAAGCAGAGCCAGGCAGGTATGGACACATTCAGAGGGGAAAACAAAAGACCAAGCACGTGTACTGGCACTGCTCAAAACGTCAGCTGCAATTTAAAAGTAGCTCAAGCACAAACCGTCTGCAGGGTCTTCATTTAAAAGTCAGGTTTCTATAGCAGTCAGTTCTTTAACAGTCAATTTAAAACACCCAAACTGATAACTACTCCCAAAAACTGAAGAAATGTTATTAAGGAGGAGGATCTTGCTCACTACATTTTGAAAACAGCTTGGAAAAAGATCAAGAATGAGTTTCAGAAGCTTAAGATAAAGGAACCAAGCAAACAACAACAAAAATAGCAGAGCAGTCCCTGTCAAGATTTTAAGCAACAAAAAGTTTAAAGAGGACAAACTCAAGTTCACAATTTACCCCTGAAACTGCACACAAAATAGGAAGAAAGAGGGAAGCAGCAATTGTGATACATTCTAATTTAAGGTCAAATGCAACAACCTTTTTGTGCCAGTTACAGTGCCTGCAACCTTGCTATCCAACACAGTAACAAGGTGTTGCTGGAACATTAAGCTACACTGAAGTCCCCCAGTAAATAAGAATCTGCAGGCAATTTGCCACTTTACCCCATTTTCTTTATTTAAATAAAATTTCTTCTACCATGGCAAAAGCAGCCAAACTTCACCCGAGCACAGGTAAGGCAATATAACTAACTGCATCAGAAAAAAACAGGCTCTAAAGAGCACTGAATTCATTTGTCATTGGGGTTTTTACTGTAATTAAAATCACAAAGCTGCCATATGACATTAAACACAGCTGACCTTTCTGGTTTACACATTTATTATTGATAAATGGGCCAACACATGCATTTGCAGAACATCTGCATTTTGGTTTGGGTTCTCAGTAAGGTAACTATTTTCTATTGAGGAAAACACAGCCCTGGAGAGCCCTTGTCCTAAGCAATACACAGATGGCATTTAGACCCAACGATCCTGTCATCTCTCTTCAACCTGATCATCTTCCTGCCTGTATTTGGCATCAGCTCCTGGCTCCAGTGGAGTCCAGGACTCCAAGAGCTCCATCTGCACCACAACAGATACACTGTTGTCTCAGAAGGTGCTGCTGGCCAAAAGTAAGGGGCCTCTTCCAGTACCTCCTTAACGTCTACACAGATCCACTGTTTCTCCTCTAAATTCATTCACCCCACTCAGCTTTATCAAGAGTTTAATAACGAGATAAATATCCCATCAGCTTGTGAAAATTAGGGTACAGTTACCTGAATCATGTCTAGCAAAACAAGAACATTCATCTACAGACCAGGCCAACCGCTTTCTGTCTTACTTCACTCAGGTTCAGCTACTTCTCCTGCTTATGCATCATCACGCCATATACAAGCTCATTCTTCATTGTACAGACCCTTCCCACCTTCTGGCTCTGCTGGCACCCATTCACTGGGCCACAAAATTCCCCTGCAGGAAATAGCTTCTTCCGTTCCCCAAGCCAAGAATAATCAACCCTTGTGAAACCAGTGAACTACATTACTGCTCTCTTTTATGCAAGTTCTTTCTCAAAAATTAAAAAATAAAATCATGGGAAAGAAGGGTGATCAGCAGCTTTTTTACATTTTAAATCCACCTCTGTCCACAAAACAGAACTTACTGGCTGAAGAACCCCAGTGTTTTGCCAGGGTTCCAAGTGGAACAAGTTCCAACACCACAGTAGCAATATGAAGCCAGTGCAGAAGCCAGCCTGGGAAGGCCACAAAGAACCTTCACCAGCAGCAGCAGTACATGAGGCTTCCAGCCCAGTGGCAAGACAAATGAAGGCTGCCCAAGAGTTAACTCTTCCTGCCCAGATAGAGACGCTCAAGGGCTCTTTCTAAGGGAGTTGTGGACCCACCTCACCTCTGGGAGGCCTGGAAGTCTGTCCCTCAGAGCAGCAGGGGAGCCTTGGGAACATAACAACTTATGGTACTCAACACTGCCATGAGCTCCTACAGTGAGGAGGAGCAAGATGCAGCTGAACAGAAGATGGCACAGCCGGAGCACGAGTCCTTCTGCTGCCATCCTTATGCCCTTTGCAAGTAGCAGCCTCAACTCTAACAAGAGCATCACCTCAAGCCTTGCATATCAGCAATCTAACAAAATGTTTCCTTCCAATCAATACCAGAGACAAAAATTATCTTAAGCCATCATTACCTCATGATCCCCTACACTGCCGGGCCTCGAGTCCAGAGCAAACTCTTCTCCACAAGGAGTTGAGGTGAGGGGATGGAACAGACTGTTTCACCTTCTCACTGACGTCAATGGAGATGCACCAGATTAACCTGGCCCCAAACTCTGGCTAGTTTTTCTGTCACTCTTAGACGGACACAGTATCAGATTCCTCCTAAGGCTCTGATCAAAGCTGTTTTCCCAGGATCGAGCCAGACCCTTTCCAAAGTTCACATTCTCCGTCTCCAACAGAGAAGGGAACGCAGCCGTACTGGCATCTGCTCATGTTTGTTCATCTTTGGAAAAGAAGAAATGGCCTCACAGTCTGTTTTCAGCTCAAAGAGCGGAAGGGAGCTCTTCCACGTGGTTACAGCTGTAGACAGTCACCTACCCCTGTGTTTCTACACAGTATTGGGAAAGTCTCCTGCAAGACTCAGTCAAAACAACTTTAAATGTATACTGCATACTTCCCTTCAAGAAATAAATATATTCAAAGTCACCTACAGTATTTACACAGCCTCTCTCAATTTGGTACCTGCTCCTCATAACCATTATTTCTGTTTGCAACATTTCAAAATTAAATCTTCCATAATATTTTTATGCAAGCGGACAACACCAACACACAGAAATTACAAATAATTTTCCCAAGGTCACACAAGAAACCTGTGGCAGAGCAGGGTACTTAATTTGGGTTCCCTGAACCCCAGAACAAGGTAGCTATTCTCAGGCATCCCGGAGACAGCTAACATGAACACTCATGCCATCTGACTCTGGGGTCAAATACCCCCAAAAAATCATGTAACCATTGTAAAGTCTAAGTGGGAAAGTGAGAAAAAAGTCCACAACCAACAACTGCCCAAACCTAAACCAGCCTTGATGTCTTGCCCCTTGCCTGCCAAGTGGGCTAACCTGACTCTCAAGCATCACTGTACAAAGTGCCAGAGAACAATCCAAAATGGGAGCCAATAACCAAGCAGTATTAATAATTACATCTATAAGCAGCATTAGTGATAAAACTCAACCAACAGATGTATCAGACATAACCCTCAGCTGGGGAAGCAACATTGTTCTCTGGGCGCATGTTCTGCTTTTTCAGCAAACAGGAGAAAAGAGCAGGAAGACAGCTCCTCCTTGCTGAGCACCACGCGTTTATCCCAGTTCCAGAGCTGAGCTCCCCCAAACCAGATCAACATCCTAATAAGCAGCACAAGGTGGCACTCTGCAGGGAAGGCTTCTCCAAGCCAGGCGACATAACAGCAGGAATGTTGTTCGCATTCAGTGCTGCAGTCTGCGGCCAGCAAAGAAGTCCCCAGCTGGCTTCCCTCCCCAGTGTGCAGGTGGGGAGCAAGTGTGCTGGTGTGGGCTTTTTCCTGCACCACCTGAGACCCTACGTGCTCGCCCCAGCCCCATATGCTAGGGGAAAACTGTCCTCATGCAGGGCCCTGCATGGCCAAGAGGAACTGGGTTTGCTGAACAGGCAGCTATTCAATATTTTGTTTTCTCTTCATTGTTCAACGTGTGGCCTCAAGCCAAGCCCTGCTCTGAATACAGAACTGGTGCTTTCCTTACAGGCTTTTCGACAGGCTCACTGAGAGCAGTGGCTGGGCAGTTCACAAGCACATTTGTTGTCACATATCCTCACTTTCCAAACTGGAAGCTAAAAACCAGAGAAATCAGAATTGCATCTCCATGTCCCTCTGAGCACTTCCGTGAAGATCCCCAAGGACCTGGTTTTCTACTTTACATGTTCTAAGCACAAGTCCTGCTGGTGTCCCCTCTGGCTGTGCACTACCAGCACTTCCACAGTCCAGATCTCATGTTCGTATCTTGGAAAAGATCAGTGTGAGGAACAGACAGTTTGGGGTCTCCCATAACAAGCTGGCCTGAAAGGGGCTTGCTGACTGGATGCTGGGCAGCTGGCAGCAGCCATAAGTAAAGCAAGTTCTCCAAAGTGGCATTCGTTGTTTAATTTGTCTGCCTTCTAACTTCTGCCAGAAGTGAGCAAAAGTCTACAGAAACCACTTCCTTCTCTTCCCAGGCCACAGTTAACCACGTCAAAAGTGGCTGGTACACACAGATCAAAGGTTGATGTATGTTCACTTGGTAAAGTACCTTAGCCATTTCAGTAGAGAAACCCTAGTCCATCCCCCTTGGACATGCAGCAGACATTTTCTATAACAATTCAGAACTTGGACAATTCAGGTAGGTTCTCACATGTCAGGAAAAAGAATATTTTTGCCTTCACCAAGGCAAGACTCCTGTCTGTGGTCTATGGCGCAAGGGAGTTTGAGCTTCTTGCAAAAAGATTCTTGCCTTTTTTTTTTTTTAAATGCATTGACAAAACTGTATTTCATGACCTGCTGAGGAAAAATGCCACCACAGCACTTCCAGCTCTGCCATGAACAAGGAAGAGCATGACAAAGAATGAGGACAGAAAAATACAAACACTTCTTTATGTGGTCCCTGTCCTGCTGACTTCCAGCAGGATATGTGAGTCTCACTACATGGTCAGGGACTTGGCCCCTTCCAAGGCCACATCAGAACCAGTATCCCAGCTGCTGGTGCCTGCATTGCAGTGGTTCACAGAAAAAGAATAAAGACACAGGAGGCAATTTTCAAATCTACCTAGAAAACTTAGGAGCTTAAGTCTCATCTTCCTTCAAACAGTTCGAAACTCCAAAACATCTATACTGCTTCCAGAAAACAGAATTAGAAAAGTGTGTGCATTACCCCAACGTGCAGATGGTAGGACCCATGTAGGTCATCTGACGTGCCCAGATTGTGCAGCCTTTCGGCAGCAGACTCAGGAAATGATCCAAGGGCCCAGCATGCCAGGCCCTTGCCCTACACCGTGCTTCTTCCCACACATAACATTACCCTTTTGAGGAAGATGGTCATTTCCAGAAATAGCCCAGGCAGTGTCCTCTGCAGTGCAGCAGTCTGTTTGGGGAACATGTACTTCTCTGCAAACACGCATCTTCTGCCCTCAAGAAACTGCCTTCAGATGCACTAGGGAAAATGAGGCGTTTAGAGTAAACACCACCTGACTGAACTGCACTTTGTTTGAAAAGAAACTGATGGCATTTGTATAGCTGTGGGCCAGGTCAGGCTTCCTTCACTTCCATTTAGGCTTGCTAATTATCTCCCATGTTACAACTATACCGCTGCAATACTGTGCCTGGAGATGAAGGCGGGGGAAATATACTTTAAAACAGGGAAATATATTGACACTACTGTTAGCTACATGTTGTACTAGGGAACCTGAGGCTCAAAGACCCCCACAGGCTGTAAGAAAAGCAGGAAGAGAACCCAGATGTCCTTATGTCTGTGACTGTATTCTGTCAACAGGGACATGCTCATCCACCATTTGGGAGACCCATGGAAAAGCAAGGCTGAGAAAAACGGAAGAGCTTCAATTTCTTCTGTTCTTACAGTTCTGGCTCACAAGCAGCACCAACTAACATGAAGGCTGCAAGGTGGCTACCTCCCACAGCTCCCAGATGGCCAGGCTGCTTGTGAAGCAGTTCGTCAACTGCTGCACTTTGTAGCCTCACTGTTAAAGGCAAACCAGAACCAGTGCCGTGTTACCTTACCTTATGCTGCTTTAGTGCTGCCCAGGCACCTGGGCAATGACCACTGGAGCAGCAGTCCCAACAGCAATCCCAATGTCATCTGTCCTTTTCCACAACTTCTCCCTACTTGATGGTGTAACAGATGGTAGGAGATAAACAAGAAGCTTTCAGAAAATAATCAACTATTTTATGGAGAGGAACTTTAATCAAAACTGAGGCAAAAGAATTGCTCTCAGTCCACATGCCTGCTTGTCACAGAGCAAGCAGCAAAGCACAAACAAGTAATTAAGATAATATTGGAAATCATCTAAGGCTACTTCAAACCAGATTCATAAAGCAACAGAACTGAAGTGAAATCACTTTTATATTAGAGAATAAAAGGATTGAAAGTACAGTAGGGAACACAGAAAAGAGAGATGGGAATATATCCAGCAAGATGGAAAAAGCAGGCCTGTTCTCTCTGAGCTGATCAACAAGGCAGTGTCTCATAGAGAAGAGATCCAGGCAAAGGCCAGCCAAGTGCACAGCCCCAGAGACCCACAGCCTCTGATCAAGAGAGCCCAAAATAAGTCAACAAAAACAAATCCTATCTTTGTTGGTTCAAAGAAGGCAGGGAGTAAGAGCCAACACTCTCAGGAGGAGAACAAATAGCAGCCAGTCTTTGAATTTGGGCAGAAGTTTGTCAGGAGGGATCAGGAGATGATGAACAGCAGGAACTCCAACAAGCAAGACAATTAACTCAGCAGCAGGACACTGACCAGCCTGTTTGGGTCAGAAATAGAAATGGATTTGAAAGCTCAGTCAAGAGCAAGAAAGGAAAAAGTCAGTCTTACCTACAAACAGGGGAGCAGATGGAAACAACACTACAGGTGACAACCAATTCACTGCCGAGCACAGCACCAGGTCAGGTTAAACAAAAGCATGAAGGATAAATCCCTGCATGTGTTGTGGATGAAGCATTACACAGAGAAGATATAAAAAGGGTACAAATGTGCTGAGATGGGAAAAAACCCAAAACAATTCACGAAGAAGAAATACGACTTAAACCAGAGAATAGCCTGTACACTGAGTACAATGGAAAGAGAAACAAGAGAATTTTGCAGAAACAGTTGACCAGGTTTGGCCCAAATATCCTCCCCACCATTCCAGGACATCGAATTTCTCTAGGGGCTGGGTCTAACAAGCTCCACATTTTAAAAGACCCTGAGAACATAAGAACCAAAATGTGAAGTTTCCTGTAATCACACCAGCACTGTGATCAGTGATGCAAATCAGCCCTCAGCAGCTGCAGCACAGCTCTAACTGGGCAGGGCTGAACCACATGAATTGCATGAGCTCTGATGAACTCCCATTGCTGCAAAACAGCACACTCCTGTAGAGGATTTCCCCCAAATCTGGGAGGACAAAGGGATCATGAGCCTTCAGCCACAGTGACACTTCACAGCAAACTGATGCTGCAGCAGAGAATTACAGCTCAGTTGTAGATAACATCAACAACTAGGCCTACTTCTAGTTTACACAAAGGCCTCTTTGCACAACTTGGATAGTCCAAAGAGAACACAAATTACATTTTACAACTTCTGAAAGTACAAAGTATAAATTGAGTCTAGAATTGTGGGTTTCTGCATAGACTCCCTGCCACCCAGATATCCCTATACATGGCTATATTGCCAATACACAAAGGAAAATAGGAACTGCAGCTCTGCAGGATCTTCTTCCTTGGAGGGATATAAAATAAACAGGGTGACAAAGAGGAACACAGTGGGTTCCCCCATGGAAATTGCTACATCAGCTCTTGCACTTTTGGAGGCCTCATTCCTCACCAGGGAGTGGGGTTTATGTTTCTCATGCCATTTGCTGGGTACACCCCACTTTCTGTGTTTTCCCTGGTAACCTGCCAGTTGTACTGAAAAGCCAAGCACCACTGAGAAGACACCGTATACAAACCCCTACATGGGGTACTTTTTCGTTTTCCCAATTGTGGCAGGATCTCACACAATGTAGTGCTGGCAGGTTCAGAAACTCCAGCATCACTGGGAGCTGCTTATCTACACTTGCAGATTGCACTGGGGCAAATTACATCGGATGGGCAGAGGGGATGTGCTGAGGCTGAACAGAGCTACGTGAGTACAGTCCTACCCGCCAGCCTTCTCTGAGCACCTGTATGCCAGTACAAACCTACAGAGACAGTGAGATTTGAATATGGGATGATTTTCCTCTTATGCATGGACCACCAATCCAGTTTCCCAGCCCAACACTTACACTGTCATTATGCTTTCTCAAAAAGAAGTCACGCACATACCTCACTATACTCAACATCACTGGCTAGTCTCCCTCAACATCTCTAAGAGAAAAACAATCCTTAACAGCTCAGCTTTGTTCAGCTTTTCTTTCTTGAAAAATTAACCCGCATACTCAGGTATACCCTCTACTGGGAGGCAAGATCCTGTCCACAAGTACTTCCAGACAAAGTCTGAACAGCAAGATGGAGATTACAGATACTAATCACACTGCTTGTACATTATCAAAATGAAGCATAACTCAAAACATGGCACAGCAGATCTCACACATTCTCTGTTTTACATGTGTGGATTTGTACTCTATGAAGCAAAGCTAGGTCTTGAGCCATGAATAGAGCTTCACTACAAGGCACTACAAAGCTTGAGGCAGAAAGCAGCCTCTATACCCCCATATTACACAAGGGCCAGATTCTAACCCACCTACACAGCAAGTCAAAACTCAACTCCCACTAGCTGTGGAGCGAGGTGTGATCCAGTGCCAGAGGATTAAAAAAACCCCAAAAAACTCACAAGCAAATAAACAAAGTATCATCCAGAAACAAGTAACAACTAATAGAGCTTAGAAAGCAGGACAGCTGAGGACAGAAAAGTCTGAGAGACCAGGTCTCTGGGACATGAAGACAGGGGCAGGGGCTTTGTGCAGAAAAATAGATCAACAAGAGGTGACACAGTGATTTGATTTTTCAGGAATTCCTAACAAAAGACAGACAAACCACTCAGCCACCTGCATACCCTCTCTCCCAATAAAATCATAATTACAGCACTGTCCTAACTCCAGAGGCTCTAGGAAGAACTGAAAATTGCCAGGTACTCAGTCAGCAACATGATGTGGGGGGCGGAGGGTGGAAACCTCCTTCGACAGAAAAGATATAATATATTAAAATTGTGCAATGTTCACCAACCCCCCTACTCCTCCCCTGCACAGTGAGGTACAGCTGAACAGCACTGCCGCTTGTGGTAAATCAGCTTTCTTGTGCACCCAAGACACCCAAGGCTGACTTGCAGACTCACCTGCAGCCACATCCTTTGAGCTTCTGCACCCATGTTTGTGAACCTGTACCAAATGAAGCCATCACCTAAGGCACAGGGAGTACCTAATGCACACCTACACACCCACCCCTCAGTCCTTGCTCTGGGACACCCGTGAGCAAACCAAGCTCGAAGCCAAGAATACCTGAGGGTTTCAGCAGCACAGTCCCCATATTGACCTTCAAGAGTTTCAAAGGATGTGAGAGCAAAGGCCTACAGAGAAGATTCAGCACAAAACCAAGTGACAGGATTCAGAAGTGGAAAAAAAAGTTTCATGTGGGTAGACGAGAGTGCAACAACATAGAAAATGAGGAGCTGCACCAGCAGAACAGCCAGAAGGGCAAAGAAGCTCAGACACCCAGACTTCCAAGGTAACATGTCCAAAATGCCTTACCATACTCATCACAGCTGCTGACTTCAAGCTTGGCAAGCAACCTGCTACCAGATTGTAGGTGTCTGAAAAGCCCTTGGGAAGCAGCCCCAGACACAAGGGGGGATAATGGGAAGAGAGGAAAATGAAAGGAAAAAGAAACTGGACAGAGATCAAACCCTCCTCCACCGGAACTGAGCAACACATTCTTTGAGAGCCCTTAACAACATGGGCCTCCTGGGAGAGCTGAGGATTCCCAGCGCTGCTGGGAGGATGCTTGGTATTTCTCCAGGATTAGACCAAAAAACAACCAGATTTCTATGTGCCTGAGAGCCTAAATAAAAATAAAATACAAATGACAATCTAATATTGTAACGTAATTTCAGATTTCGTTATAAATCTTAACTTCATTACATTGGCAGTATTATTGGGGAAAAAATAATTTAGCAACCCTACTGTTTATTTTATTTCCTGCTGACATAATGATTTAAATTGATTAAAAGTCCTCTCAATTATTTTCCAAAATGTATAAATATCAAACCAGGCTAATCCTAACTAACTATAATGAACCTTTCAAATAATTGGGTCTATTAGAACTGCATGTGTAGGGTCCATGAGAGCAGTTTCCAGTGACATTGAGTGCAAGTTAATGTACCCACAGAACTGCACTCACAGCACAGACTACTTCACTTCTCTAGCAACATTTTAGAACTCAGGTTCTGCCCCAGAAACATCTTCTGAAGAAAGTAACACTAAATAAGTGATACTACATGCTGTAACAAACCTCTGTTCATTTGTCTTCCCATTCCAAAAACCAGAAGATACTTTTGTGAAGAGCAAATGTAAGGAGGCAATATTCAATTCAAATGTAACACACTGGCTAACTTGGTTTTTCAATTTTCTTGGGTTTTTGCTTTTATCTATGTGTTAAGTAGGATTTGTTAAAAAAAAAGTTTCCCTTGCCTATTACAAACACCAGGTAACAATGACTGATTCTCCACTCATTTTCTGCAGGTGGATAATTTTCCATACCAAAATATCCCTGACTAAAGCACAACTGTATTTTAAACACATTCATGTTCTAATTCAAACTCACTAGGTCTTTCAAATATCTACACAAAACACAGCACATTCATGTAGATAATGATTGCAGAGGGCTCCCCTCTGCAGCAACCTCCATGCTGTTGGTTGCACAATGGAGACACGCAAAGGAAAAGAGAACCTGAGCCACAACATCCTTCTTTAAAATTGCATCACATGAATTAGAAATCATGAAGCAATGTTTTCCCTCTTATCTGCACACCCCTGTTTGGGGTAGAAGAGAATTATTCTGCTGAGACTGAGACCACCGTAGTTCAGTAAGAGTAAGATTTGCTCTACCACTGCCACCCAGAACTGGGATGTCTGCTCCTCAGAACTTTCTGAGTGTTTGTGCAATGACAGCACAGAGCCTGTCGGGAGGAAATAGCTGTCATGTCTGGGCTGCAAATGCAGAAGGGAAATACTTGGATTTAAGCTATGAATCAAACAAGCAATTAGGCTTCGTAAATACCCTGCCCCACCAAATCATGGATTATTTGGTTCAATAAAGACCACCAATAATGTACATGTGCCAATTTGTAAAAATGCATAAATTAAAAAAAAAAAAAAAAGGGAAAACATCGCCACTTTCCCAAGGTTGCCTGAGAGACATTTTTACAGAAGGCTATTATTTAGATCTGCATGAGATCTCAATGCATAATTTCTCTAAACAGATAAAACATTTTGAGACAAAAGCAATCTAAGAAAGACCCTAGTCCACACATGAGATGTAAGTTTTGTTCATCATCAAGGCCTTGATATTTAATTCAAAGTCCATTCCAACTCCACCAGACAGAATTTACTGAATTGCCCCTTTGATTTTAACAGGAAGAGATGATACAGAGCCTTCCTTAAACAAGGCTGATGCTATACTCAGCATCACACAAAAGACACTGCAGTGAATTTGGAGGCACCCTAAACTTCACAGTTGTCACTTCCCAGCACTTCAGCCATCTGGAAGGCCTGCCATCTCCTACAGCAAGTGCAAGCTGCTACGACTTGTGCTAAAAGAAACTTCCATTTCCAATTGTGCATGTAAGGTCTGAGCTCCCCAAAAGACCCACTCTGGTCCCTGCCTGGAGCAGACCTGACACTGGTCACTCCCTGAGGCTGAAACAACCACAGGAGGCAATGCTCTGGTAACAACGCTCTCACTCTGAAGATTCAATCTGGCTTCAGTATTCCTTGTATAAAGAAGGTTTAAGTAAGACTAGAAAGCCCCTTTTCTGTTTCTCTGTTGCCTTTCCCCCCACATGAACATATTCAGCCTGTCAGGCTCAAGGGCCCAGCGGGCTGGAGTCAGCACTAGAGCTGCCCCAGGAGAGCTGTGCCTGGGGCCCTGTGCTGGCAAGGCCTGCTGAGCACCCTGGCCCCAGGGACTGGGAGTGCTCTGCATCCCTCTCCAGCCTACAGGCTGCTGGATTCAGCACTAAGGAGTTCCTGAGGGGGATGTGCTTCCAGCCCTCCTCTGGAGAAGGGCAGGTTGCCATGACAAAGGCCTTTGAGACAAAGAGGTGTGGGATGGAAAAATAGTATGTGGGAAACCTAGAGGGAAAATACCGACCTCAATTCAGCACTTTCCATCCTTTTCCAACACAAAGTCACAGGACTGGGGGCTTTGGTTCATGATAAACAGTAAAGAGCTACAACTGCCCTTAAATTAGGAGAGGCTGGATGAAGTAGGGAAGCAAATACAAACATTCAGTATACAAAGAGCTCAAGATACGTTGATCCTGATGAAGAAAACTTCCTCACAGCAAGGTGTCCTAATATCGTTTCAAACAACCTTTATTATTGAATGCTGCTAAAGCAAAATCACTGCAAGCAAAGGCACCTTTCCCTTAGGCCTTTACAGGTCCTTCCCAATGGCCTTAAGAAAGCCTTAATCACCTGAGCCACCTGCCACCATTTTATGGATTGCACAGGCCTTGCTGCAGTAAAAGCAAGCTTGCAAATGCCTTTTCAAAGGCATACTGTATGTTTCTAAAGTTTCTCTATCCCAGAAGGTCTCAACAAGGTCTGAACTAATCTACAGAAGGTAGCAAACAAAAATAAAAGCAACATGAATGAGAGGGAAGAGGCAGATGCAACCACAGCACCAGCGATAGGCTTAATCCTGTTGTCTCTTCTAGACTTAAGAAACCAAGAAACATGGCATTGTATAACAAGAAAAGTGTCAAAAACATGGAGTTCTTTTACAATTACCAAGCTATCAAAAACTGGGAAATCCCAATGCCCTGAAAGGCAGACTGAAACACAGCTTTGTTTTCCTGAACTGAATTTTTAAAATGTTGTACATTACAGTCAGTCATCTCCCTCTCTCCCATTTGTTGTAGGGGATCCATTTCAAAACATTTCCTTGCTTCAAATCATGCCTGTCATTACAATCCCAAAGCACCCAGGCTACACATGCACTATCCCTTAAAAGTGATTTCTGGGTTGGAAAGACATCAGCTGTATATAATGGGAATAGCAACTGCCTACCTCCTCCCTAAACCTTGTGAACAGATCTCCCTATTCCCCTTCCCTCTGCAGCATCTGAGCCTTGGCATGGTGTCAGCTGGCAGTGCCACTTCAGATCCAGCTCCCCTGTGTCACCCCTACTTCCCGTGCCACGGATGCAGAATGGACGCTGCACTTGTGTGCCCCAGCTATGAATCCCTCTAGCTGTTCAGACTCTTCCCGTTTTCCTAAGAGAGCAAGTTTCTCTCCACTGCCTCCAACTTTCTTCTGCAGCTTTGACCCCCCCAGCCCACCCTGCCCCCATCGTACCTGGTGGCAATACTGGCAATGCTGCCACTGCCGCTGTATTTCCGTGCCCGGCTCAGCCTCCGCGTGGGCTTTGGGTCTTGTAGGCCAGGGCTTGGAACTGAGGGGAAGGTCGAGGCATAGCCATGTTCACACTCTGCAAGAGAATCAACAGGCAAGGCATTAAAAAAAAAAAAAAAAAAAAAAAAGAGGCAAAAAAAAAAAAAGAGGGGGGAA
>WAAG01044004.1:29372-44250 GCA_013390105.1 Tichodroma muraria
GCACCCGCCCCCAGGACACAGAGGCACAGCCAGGCTTGTCCTGCCCCTTGTCACCCCCGTCCCCTCCCTCCACTGCTGGAGGGTCTGTCCCTGATCAGGGACCCAGCGTGACAGGCTGGCTCCCCATGCTGCGCCCAGCCCTGGGGGCGATGGGGCCAGCACTGCAGGCACAGCCCCGAACTCCAAAGGAGCCCCTCGGCATGAAGCACCAGCGGTTTCATGTCAAATTATTCCTTCTCTATTAAGCAGTGTCCCCCAGAAAGCTCTCTCTGGGTTCAGACTCTAAAAACAATTAATAAATTATTTTTTTTCCAAACTAAATTGAAGGCGGAGAGCAGGCAAGGGATGCACTAGCCTCCCTCACCCCCTCCATATCCATCCCTGCAGACCTGGGGTCAGAGCCGAGCACACTACAGCTTGTTTTCCCCTTGTTCTGCAGTCAGGGAGGTGAGAAAGAACAGCTGCGCCTGGAGGAGAGCGCACAGGACCTGACCCAGACTGAGGAGAAGGGCAAGGATTTGCACTTCCAGGAGTCATTTGCAATCTCGGGTCCATGAATTTTGAGGGGATAGGCGAAGCGGACTACACTAGCACCAGGTTGACAGCAAGTGACCTCCAACACCCTCCTGGCTCCCCTTCCATCCGTGACAGCAACACCTGAAACACGGTGCTACGTTTGCAGCATAAAAGCCCGCTCCTGCCCGGCCGGTCGGGTTGGTCTGGTTCCACTGAGGAGCCCTGTGGGAGCGGCTGGGGAGAAGCATCGCCCCAGAGATGTGTTGGGGCGTGGGGACCTGCTCACACCTGGCTGCCGTGGGGCTCCGTGGGTCTCGCCGGGCTCACCGGCCTCCCAGGGACCGGAACTGGCTGGAGAGCAGAGAGGAGAGGTCGTGGTGGCGTTAAGGAGTGCTGCATTAGTAAGTGTTAATTGGTACCTGAAGCCTGCAGCATCACGGGGACCTGAATCATCTGAGAGGGGACGGTGCCCCAGACTGCGGCGCATGCAATGAAATCCCTGAGGCTCCCAATTGCTGGGGGCCAGCAGGCTATTTTTGGGAAGCATGGCTGCAGGATTTCATCGGTCACATGCCCTTCCCACGGCACATGCCGGGGCTGGGCCAGCTCCCCGTGCTGTGCGGCTCAACACAGCCTCTCCCGCGGCCATATGGCACCCACTCCGTGCCGGCAGCACCACATGGCTGCTGCCACATCAACAATGCCACGACTTGTTCCATCACTGCATTTGGCAGCCCGGAACGGGCTGATGTAGGGTGGAGGGTACCAAGCATCACCTAGATTTAGTTGTGGCCTGAAGAAGAGTGGAGAAGAAGGCAGAGCCTGGAGTGCAAGGAGCAGAGCGGGGCAGAAAGCTGCTGCCAGGCTCAGGAGTGCTCAGCACAGGCAGGCGACTGGCAATCCCTAAGAGCAGGATTTCAGCCGGGAAAGGAAAGGCTGACCAGAGCAGAGGTGGAGGTGGCAGCCAAGCTGAGCCATAGGGTACATCCAGGCAAGTGAAGGACTCAGAATGTACTTCGCTTTTATTAACTCCACTGACTAGCTGAGATAAGACACGATTCCTGCTTTACAAGTGTGCATGGGCGAACGCTCCCATTAAAACATCAGTCAGAAAGACTCTGGCTTTCTAATCTTGCCGGGATTGAGCTGGTGGTGTGACTGGAGACCTGGACATGATGATTTAAAAATCTCAGCCCCTCCCCCAGAAGATGAGGATGTGTACGGCCATCCAGAGTCCATACTGTAGATCTTGTGCCTAATGGTAGCATCCTCTGTTACCTACTGCTTTTCTTGGTCCTCCTCGTGCACTTGCATGACACTTCTCCAGCGATTTTTGGAATGCTTTGTATGAATTGGTGCTGATTCAGCCATCAATAGCAGGTACCGCTTTTCCAAGTGTGACGTCCCAGGTTTGAAGCCAGAATAATCATAATTTTGATCCTTTTCCCATCTAGCTTAATTCTGGAATAATTTCCCTTTAAAGATGCTTCCACAGAGAAAAATAGTCCTGAGGGAATGGTCCAAGGGCAGGCATTCCAAGTGAGCTGGCTCAAGAAGAATGGAAGCTTTATGGCAAGTGGGCTATGCGGTACAAAAAAGAAAGGTTCAGCAGTGGAAAGCACACAGAATCATAGAGACAACACAGAAGAAATTATAAGGGAAGAGGTTTTGCCTGCTCTGCACATCCAGCATCCATAATCCAGCACCCTCATCCACTGCAGCCTTCTCAATATGGCCAGTTAAGGGCATGCTCTCTTTATTTCCCTTCTCTTGTACTTTGTTCAACCTTTGAGCTCATCCTGAAGTCTCACTGTCAATTTTTTCTCTGCAAGGCTATGGGAAAGCTGCTTCTCAGACAAAAGTGGAAGATCTGAGTGCAGGCCCATGGGCCCATGGAAGTGGGAGTTGGAGTGAGAAGGGGTGAGCCACTTGCTCAGCCCTACCACCCACACTGTCGGCACGGTCCCTGCTTCCAGGCACATGGCCAAGGCAGCACTCACAACGTGGGAGATCCCTGGACCTTTTTTCAGCCGCCTATGGCTGCAGGCTGCCCTCAGTACAGCATGGCACAGTGAGGCGAGCGTGGCCCAGGGGTGCAAGAGTTTGGGTTCCCACAGTGATTCACACCTGCAGAAGCGGGGAAAATATCCACCTCATCATTTGGGGAATGGGTTAGATAAGAGGTGAGATTGCTGGAGTGCTTTATTTTGCAGTTCGGCATAACATAGCAAGGTGTGGGTTTAGGTGCAAAGCTGCCAGGTGGTGTGAGGTGCTATGAGAAACCCCTGGGGCAGACAGTGAGCATCCCTTCCCCTCTGCCATGGGAATCATCTCATGTGTGTGTGGTGCCCATGTTGGGGTGAGCAGAGGAAAACAGAGCAACTGCTCTGAGCACAAATGGTGAGCCCCCTTTGGTGGGTGTATTTTGACCTTGTTCTGGTGGTATCACACACAGCAGCTGTTTCCCCTCATCACAGGTGTTGTCCATTCAGTTTGTTGCAGTGGCAGCACCAGTGTAAATCACCCGCTGGACAGACCTGGCAGTGTTCAGAGAGAGTTTTAAAGGGTGGGGGACAGGACAATCCTGGAGTTTGGTCTGCAAAAACTCCTGGAAGCACCTGCTCTCTCTCCTTTCAGGCTAATCCCAATGTAATCTTTTTATAAAATTTCACCTGCCTTTAAAAGTCTGCTGCAGTCCTTTTGGAAGAAATAACTCATTTTCCAAGGGATAGTTGTGCTGCCTGTCTGCCATGGGCAGGCATTTCTTGCTGCACAAGAGTGATACAAAGATATTGAAAAATTGTTTGGAGGCTATCATATCTTTTTATTTTTTTTTAATGGACCCAGTTGTTGTGATGGTGATGGGCTAAAGCTGATCTGGAGCAGCTGTACCCTGGAGGGGGAGAAGATCTCTCACAGAACCTGGGTGACTCCTAAAACCTTTATTTTGCTGTTGGACCCAGGAAGTTTTTAGTGTTACTGGCATCACTCCTTATGGTCAGCCAAGTGCCCCAGCCCAATGGCGAGTGCAGGTACTGCCCCTCTCCTTGCCCAAGCATAATTTAATTGGGGTGCAGAAATCTGCCTGCACAGAGAGATACACAGAGGTCAGTGAAATCTCATATCTCTTCTTTCTCTAGTCAATAATTAATACATGTAGCTCTTCCCTGGAGCACTGGCTCCAGGCTGTCCTGCCAGGCCCCCGGCTGCCACCTGCTATTGCTGCCTGTTGTCCCTTGTCCCAAGGCGTGACATGGGGCCGTGATTTACAGCAGGGCCACACATCCTTCTGTGGGGCTGGTAGATGTTTGCAGCCAAGAACTCAATGTCCTTAAGGATGCTCTCAGAGAGCCTGACACACTTGGCTAGACCCAGAGTGGGGGGCTGCATCCCTCCATGGGGAGATGCAGCCCTCTTATAAAGCCATCACTACAATGGTCTTTCAATTCCCCAATTGCTCCCTAAATTAAACAAGAAATCAGGATAACTCAGAGGTGCCTCAGAAGAAAGGCCCTTGTCAGGGTTTTGAGTGCCTGCTCCAGCAGCTGTCATGCATAAGGTGGGTCCTCAGGCTCTTGAGCAATCCCAATCCTTTGCTGGGGCTCAGGAGGCTCCGTGGTTTCACCACAAGTGTCTCTGTCTGCCCGTGCTGCCACATCGCCCCTGCGATCTGTCCTTGATGCTTTCTTTTGGTGTGTGCTAGAAATAACTAAGCTACAAATAGTAGTGATGGTCCTTCTTGTCTGCTCCTGCCTTGCCCAGCCATACTGCTTCTCTCAGATCCATTTATGATGCTGTTATTTACAGTTTTATCCTGCTAGTACCTCTAAAGCTTCTACTTAATTTCCTTTGAAATCCTTCCTTACAATCATGGAAGGATTGATTCTCCTTGAAATCCTGTGTGGAGCCCCCTGATCTCCTGATCTCAGCATTCATCAGGCAAACCTGAGCTATGATCTCTGCTTTTACAATGAGCTTTTTTTTTTTTTACTTCCAGCCTTCTAATTGCCCTCCCCACTCTCCATCTTTGTAATAGCAGATTTTCTGTCTCATAGACTGGGAGATGGCATGAGCTCTTCTCGGCTCCTACTAGTTCTCTGCCACTCATTCTTGGCCTTTCACAGTAGTTGTCATGCAGTTCTGATATAAAAATAATAAAGAATTTTTCTTGCCCATCCTTAAGGAAAAGCACACATATGGTCTGAAATTGCCTTGTGCCAGCAGAAAAAAGCACATCTCTTGGTGGGTGGATTAAATGCTGAATATTCCTGGTGGATCTGGGTGGCTCTGTAAGGAGTGGATGGGACCTGCTAAGGCAGGTGGGAGGATGGATGTGGTAAAAGGTCCAAGAGTATCTCCCCCGGTGAAAAGAGCCAAGTGGAGGATCTAGTTCTCCATCTGTTCAACTGAAAGCTTTACATCACCCCCAGGAATACACCAATTGATCCTGAAGTCTGGGCTGGGCTGGCAGTTCAAGAGAAGGTCATTTGACATTGCTCCAGGCAGGAGAACCTTGTAATATTCTCAGTGTGCAATTTTGCATGCTTCAACTTTGAGTTTTTATGTTAGACTCAATAATGTGACGTCCAACACATCTCCAACAAATTTCTGGGATTTGTGCTTTCTGGGCTAGGGCTGAGGAGCCATTAGGACAAGCCCAGCAGGATGCACTGTGGGAAGAACAAAGAAAGAGGATCCCACACCACCCAATGGAGGTTTGAGCCTCTTCTCACTTTTGAATGCCTTGTGTCCCTCCACTCAGGGGCCTTTTAACTGATGTCATAGCACACAACCCCCTGGTCCCCCTGTGTTTGATGCATTAGCTCAGGACAGCCTTCCTGAGGTGGTGACTGCTATAAAACCAAAACTGGGGTTGTGTACAAACCACACCTGCTCAGGTGCCTCATCTTTTCCTTTTACCCCCTCAGGCCTTGTGTCTTGGCAAACTAGCTGCAGAAGATAAAGCCTAGAGGAAAAGAAAGACAGAGGCTTTACAAGGCAAAGTGTTCTGGGAGGTTTACCGCCATCCCCCCGCCCCCCCAAGATGGAGCATGCAGCAATGATGCCCAGGGTTTTGGAGGGGCAGGGGCTCAAGTCTGGCCTCCCCAGACTGTCTCTTCAGCAATACCTTATTTCTGCTTTGTCAAAGTTTTCGCAGCTTGGACTCATCAGACGGTTTCTACAAAGAGGAGATCCTCAAATTCGCACAGTAAAATTAGTTTCCTTGGATTTCATGGCTAACTTGGGCTTTGTGGTACCTGGGTCTGGTGTTAAGGTGGGGAAATCCATCAGGGCACAGCTGACTCCAGCAACAGCAGCAACTAAATAATGGTGAACAATTACATTCTTCCCTTCAAAGGTAGTAAAGAATGCTGGTTATTCCAAATAAAAGGCTGGAAAAAGGTTTAACTTTAAAAATTTGTTAAACTTTAGAAAAAATGCCATGGGCTAAAGAGGTCGTGCTCAGACCTGGAGTTACTGCTCACCTGCAGGCGGAAGACAGGTTCAGTGCCCGGGGAAAGACTGCAGGAACCTGATGGGCAAAGACTACTGGGGTTGGTTTGGAGGCTAGGGGGCACAAGGATGCTGCTCTTGGCCCTAATGCCACACCACAGTGGGCAGGGGAAAGCAGCCCCTGGCTGTGGAGCCACAATGACGGACACCAGCTGGGCAAGGGAGCACATGGCTTGGAGGGGACAATGCTTCCCAGGAGGAGCTCTGCTTTGGGAGGAGCCTTGGGAGCATCCAATGCCACCAGCCAGCAGCTCTGCTGGCTCAGTGTGGGAGCAATGTGCTGAGAGACAACTCATGACTCTTGCAGAGTAATTGCTGTTGCCTAATGATTTCCTTCATTTCTTACAAGCATCTCCCTCCAATACAGCTCACTGTGCTGCTGCAGGCCACTGGCAGGCAGGTTTTGACCCCAGAAGCTGATGCAGGAGGGATTTCTGGTGCATCCCAAGAACAGAAAAAGCACACCAGTGTTTGGATGCAGTGTTTCTCATTTTTACTTGCTTGACATCCTAATATTCAAATAAAAATCGACCAGCCCTGCTGCTACTCCAAGCACCTGGTGCCATAAGGGGAGGACAAAACCAGAGGGGATAGGCTGGGTCATTTAGCCCAACTATTCTAAGCAGCCACGTCATATAATCCCCTTCACAAATTTCCCAGTCTCCCAGCAGTCCCCACCAGTTAATACCCATTTGTTCATGTGCCAACATTATCTGCGGTTTAAAAGCTATTTTCTCCCCCCAGTATTTCTCTACAGCTTCCTCCTCATCTTCCTCTGCCCTCTCTCATTGTAACTAAGGAGAAGGGTTGTGCATCCTCCTGGCCTGATCCTGCCTGGCATTCTCTTTCTTCACCCTGGCAGTGGTTGATCACTGCACCAGCACCAGGGGGAAGTCTCAGCATCCCAGCCCCTGGTTTGCTGCCCACAGCAGTCCCACACGGATGGCTTCCAATGGACTGGGATCCCCACATCTTATGGCAATCATGTCACAGCAAAACCCACTGCTGCTGGTCCTGACTCTTCTTTTGTACGGGTTCCAGCTCTGCTGAGTGGGGGTGACACCCCCAGCCCTTCTGCTCCCCTCAGCCAGTGTGTTATTCACTTTGCAATTCATTTACTAATCCTCACCTGCTCTGATTCCACTGATGACGACTCTCACAGTGCTGTGAGATACCTGTCTGAAGAAGAGATTTGATCTGTTGCACTGCCTGGCCTAGAAAAATCTCTGGTTGAAAGACAATAATCAGCATGACCTGTTCATTGCACTTTTAACCCTGTGACAGTTGCTTCCCCCAGGACCCAGATTCTGTAGTAACACCCAAAGACCAAACAACTTGCAGAGTAAAACCATATAAAATGCCCCAAACCAATGTGCAGGGCAGGAAAGAGGGACTGTGGGTTCCTGATAGGGCCAACCTGGCAGAATACCCTTGCTTAAATCAGCAGCTAATTGTGGGCAATGGCTTTGGCAGGAACATGATTGTTCTGTGTTACTGATGTGCTGCCCTGCCATGGGTATTCCCCTTCCTGGGAACCCCCTGTGCACCCTTTGTTTAGGGCTCACAAAATCTTCTATAAACCTGGGACTGCTGGCTCTCAGACAGCTGGTGACAGTGAGCAGCACAAGTTATCTGCTGTACATGTCAGATGGCTGAACTTGGTGGCAGATGACTTGGTCCACAGAGCCAGCTTAAATCCTTGGATTTGAGGAGCCTCCAGGGCTGATTTTCTCATTGCCTGCTCCAGGTGCCAGAGCACTTCACCACGAACATCACTTCGGTGATTCTTAAAGATGCTGTTTGCAAAAGGTAGACCAATTGTTTGCAAATTCTACCAAGAAATTCTCTCAGCACCTGCAGGAAGGTGATTCCAGAGATCCTGGTACAAACCTACCCCTGTTTATTTGTATAACAGTGAGAAAACACTCCTGGGCCACAGCAAAATGGCTCCCTCCCCTAGAGTGCTCACAGCATCTGGGGAGAAATTATTCATTAGGGTGTCCAGGATTAGCAACAGAATTCGTGGTCTACAAAACACTTGAGGTGATTCATCATTGGAGACTGAGGGATGTGAATGTGCTGTTGATCATGGCAGGTAAAGCAGGACGGGGACAGAAAATCTCACCTGGGGACAGCACAGGAGGCTGCTGGTAGGGTGGCACTGACACAAGCTCAGTGTCAGGAGCTTGGGCACAAGGGCACTGAAGAAGATGCCATAGAAAAACAGGGTTGATTTGATGGGAAACTTAGCTGGAGCACTAAATCCTAGAGGGATGTACAGGATGTGCCTGCAAGAACAGCCCACAGGGCTGCAACGGCTGCAAAGCATCTGGAGGAATGCTCTGCAAGGCAAAAGCAAAGTCCTGTGACCTCTGGTGACCTGACCCAGCACCACACAGGACGGGCACTACCAGCCCCTTGGGCTGAAGTCAAACCAGTGAAAACTCCCTGGATCCAGGCATAATCCCTGCCTGCTTCCTGCCAAATCCTGCCCCACGCAGGTTTCACCCAGCCGGGCAGCCAGACACGGCAGAGGGTAGAGCAAAGACATAAATAAAGAGGTTCATGTTTTCCACCCGTCTCTCCCAGCTGCCATGCAGATTGCAGCTGTTTCTCCCCAGTCACGCTGGCCGCAATACTCGTTGGGTTGGTATTTAATTGCCTCTCCCTAACGACGCATTAGGCAGGGTGTAATTTGCTGGCGCTGGTCAAACAATACAGATAAACCTGGTTTGCACACAAAGGCAGCGGAGCAGGGAAACTCCGCCGTCTGATTCTGCTCCCCTTTGGAGCTGGTGGCTCCAGACATGGGCGGGATATGGAGAGACAGACGTCTCGGCCTTCGGGAGGAGGAAGGGAAACGTCAAACAACTGGAGACACCCGCTTGCACTGCGGCAAGCTGGGGTGAAACCATGAGTACCCACAACGTCACCAGGGCTGGGCTGCCGTGTGCCAGCACAGGGGCTGCCCACGCATTGTTACAGCTCAGCACATCCCTTTTCCTGGCTTTTCTTTTTCTTCTTCCTGAGTTTTAGGTATCAAGATATTTTAAGACTTTAAGACTCTCTGCTATTTTTTAACCTTAGCGGTTAAGATAGGGGAGATGGCTACTTCGCTCCTGCTTGGGAATGACCCAGCTGGATATTAAAAACCCAACAGGTATTTTTAACTTAGGAGGCAGAAGGGCTGTCATAACACCTATGCTAGCCCTCAGTGCTTCTCAGGAATTGGTTTCAGCAGAAGTAGTCAAAAAGGAACAAAAAAGGAAAGTTTCATTCATACCCACATCTCACCCTGCAGCACCATGATGTTCAGAGCATCCCTGCCCTCCCCAGCTCCGCTTGTACCACAGTCTCCAGTCAGTGGACAGAGATTTCTGGGAATATTAGAAGGAGAGAGTTAAAAATTAGCCTGCTCTTGCAATGCAAGTGCTGAAAAAGCAAAACACGCCCTTCCTTGTGCTGGCCCAGGACACAGACCTGCATTTATGACCACATCTTATATAGCCATGTATTACATGAGCAATCCCCAATATTGATACAGAGAGGAGGACAGTTATATAGATCATGGGTGGATTTTAGTGTTGCTTAAATATTTACCCAAAAGATGCTGGTAACCAGAATCTCTGTTAAAGGGCTGCAAATTTCCAGCAAGAAGTAAGCTTTAAAATGCTTAGAAATTAGGTATCACCATTAAAATTAATTGGGCAATCACCTTGTTTTAAACACTCGGTATTTTTAGGACAGTACAGGTGTGATCCTGTCTGGACAGCGGTGAATCCTGTGGATCACCCACTTCATGCCTGGATTTGAAGGAGCCTGACTGCTCTGCATCACCCTGTAGAGGGATGACTTGTTTGGGACAGCACCAGGCTCCCACATCCCATCCCTAGACTTCTCAGCATCCCCCTCCCATTGCTAACATGCTGCACATGCAATAAAACCAGCTGCTTTGTCACCAAGTTGCACATTAACACCCACACCTACAACCTGGGGTAATTTATGGGAAACTGTCAGATAACCCTGTCCCAGCTCTCGGCATCCTGGCACCTGGCACCCGACGTGCGCCCAGGCACAGGCACTACCACCGGCGCCTGCTCGGACACGGGCTGGGAGGAAGCAAACCAACAACAAAAAAGGGAGCTGTTTGTTTGAAGGCCTCTGGAACAGGAGGAAATCAAGGGTGCGTCAAAATGGAGAAGCACAAAGACAGCAGGGAAACGGGGTTTATTTATAAACTTTGAGAGGATGGCTGTGAACAATAGGGTGGGTGGTTTTAATCCCACCAGGAGATGGAAGAAGAGTCCGTGTCTGTCAGCCCCCAGCACAGCAGGATGGGCTAGGTGGAGAGCCCCGGCCAAGTGGGGGTCAGGGGGTCTCCAGAATGTAGCTCCACTGCCTGTGCAGAGCTGTATCCTTGGCAGGCAGGCACGGGATGTTTCCTGGCTTCCTCCAAAGCTCCACCACACCAGAGTCTCTATGTGGGCAATGGCAAAGGGCTGCACAGCACCCACAGTGCGTGTTTCTCCCTGGGGTGGTTGGGAAGGTTTGGGGGAAGGTCCTGTTCCTGTGCAGCAGTGGTCCTGAGCATGTTTTGGAGCAGGTGATGCAACAGCAAACCTCACTCCTGCTCATCAGCTCTCCAGGGGCTGCTGGTAACTTACTGCACATCCTCACTTCTAGTGACTTCTGTCTTGTCTGCCAGGACAATACAGGGCAGCCGTGCTGGTGGTAAATGACACCCTGGTGGTGTTTCCCAGGTCTTGGGCTGGAGGCAGGAATGGGCAGAGGTTTGGCAGTGCTGTTGGAGCAGCTCCTGGTCACTACATTATCACCCAAGGGGCCTTTCACCTCTCTGCCTAGGTGATGGTTTAGACAAGCTCAGTTACAGTCCTATTGTCCCTTGCCGTGTTAAATGCTCTCTCTGACAACCATGGCTGGATGAACTGGAGTGGCACATGGCACTAATGAGACTGGCAAAGTAACTCACAGAGACAGGAAACAGACAATGCACCAACAGCAGAGTAACGGGCTGAAGGGAGCCATCAGTAACCTGAGATTACCCCTGCTGCTCAAAGGGCAGCACAGGGCATTCAACAGCCACTGGCTGGCAGGGAGGAGCATCCTTCCCAGCACTGCAGCTGGACCATGGAAATAGCCATGCCAGCCCCTGGCCACAGCATTTTGGGTGAACACAGGAACTAAGAGGTGCTGTCATTCCTTTAGGACTGGAGGAATTGCATTGTCTAAATCCCAAAATCCTAAAATCCATTTGTAACTGCATCTACTAAATTAAAGGCAGCTGCCAAAAACAGCACTTGCACACGTGCACTTGTTTTGCTTCGTGCAGCAAAAGCTGCTTAATTCATATGCTGGGCATAGTCTGACACTGGGGAATGCTTCCTGCTTGCCAGACCTTCTCTTCTTATGGGAATATGCCCCTTTTAATCAGAATTTTCCAAATAGTAAAACATTTGTGGGCTACAAAGTCTTAGGCATTAGGGCAGGCAGAGCTGGCTTTGTGGTTCGTCTGGCAGGGGAAAAGCTCGTTGCTGACCCAGGGACCTGAAGAATTTGTCCTTTTAGAGCCTGCCTAAAATCAGGTTGGTTCTGGCTTCTTCTGCCTGCCTGTGCCCCAGACAGCTCAGAAAGGAGGGCACCGTGCCCAGCACTGCTCCTGCAGCAGCTTAACTTTGGCTTTGGAGTCTGTATCAGCCAAGAGGTGACAGTGATGGGAGGTGGGCTGAGCAACTGCTGCTCTGACCCTTCTCCAGCCACACCACTGCAGCTGGGGGTGTCCAGGGCTGCACCACACAGGCTGGAGGATCAGTGTGGATGGTGCCCAGGTGGGAATTGCAGGGCGGACAATGCAGAGGAGTCTCTGCCATCCTCGACAGCTCTATCGCAGACCTCAGACTTCTGTTCAAAGTTACTTACTTATGATAAGAACCACTCTTTCTCTCTCAAAAACTGCCAGAGCTGGGATTATCCCACAAGGGTAATTTGCAACTTCACTTTCAAGCCCCTGTTTGGGCACAGAGAGCTCTCAGTGAGGAACATCAGTTCCCTGCCTAGATAGGAGAAGTTCTTGGATCTGCCTCTCATACAATCTCCTAATTTCATTAGGAACAAATCAAAGTAAAAAATCAAAGTACTAAAAAATACAAAGACGCTCCAGATCACAATTTCTTGTTAAAACACCACAGCATCTTGCGACCTTGCTGAAGCAAAGAGCCACTGAATGCACTGACCTGTGGAGATGACACTCTGTGAACCTGTGTCTGCTGTGGGCTCGGCACCCTTGGCACCGCACAGGGATCCTGCACTGCTTTTGTGACCTCTGTGGGATGTCCAGGGCTCTGGAGAGGCAGGTGCTGTGTCACGTGCGGAGCAGAAGGCACTTGTACAGATGCTGTCAGAGCCCAGCACCATGTTCCCACTCACCCAGACACCACTGGCTTTCTTATCATACTGATTTCTCCAAGTAAACATGCTTTTTCCATGTGCCCAGTAAATCAGTGGTATTGACAGCCTTGATAAGATCTAAATGAGAGCAGGACTAAGTGGGGGCAGCAGCCCTCCTCTGCTTTAGGGGCAGCACCGTGTTTGCTCTGGGAGCAAAGGCTGAAACCTGATCTTACAGGTTGATGAAATGTGTGTGGCCTCACAAAACCCACCTGAAAAGGCATTGGCTGCACGCAATGAGCTGTGCCATGCTGAAGAGGGGTTCAAGGAGGCTGGAGATGCTGTCAGGAAGCCCCAGGAGAACCTTTGACCAGCTCACACAAATCATTCACAGGCTGAAAGTTACCTGTCAGATGAGATCATTTTCACAGAGGAAGAGGTTTCTCCAGCCAAATTGCTCCCTGTGCAGCATTGTCACTGTGTTCACACCAGCACTCATGAGGGTTAAACTGGAGGAAGAGACTGAAAGCAAAAGCAAAGTGTACTTTGCTTTCAAACTTAAAATACCCAATGAAAGAAAATCATCAGAGTTATAGAACAGCCTGAATTGGAAGGGACTCACAAGGATCAGCGAGCCCAACTCCCTTGCCACTCCTCATTTGCACAGAGCTCATTTTCAGTGAAGGGACAGGACACTGTTATTTCTTGAAATATCCATAAGAGGCCTGGTAGCTTCAGTGAGCAGCTGGTACCCCAGATATCCTGGTGCTGGCAGGATGGAACAGGTAACACTGACACAGCACCTTCACCCTCACCCTGAGAAGGCATTTGGGGCATCTCTAGTACCATAAAGCAACTGGAAAGGCAGAAATCAAGCCAAGTGGAGTAAGACAGCCCAAAATATCCGTTTGTAAGAAAACTACTCTAATGCCCAAATATTCTCCCATTAGACAGACAGTGGCAGAACAAATTCTGCCCAGTGCACCTCTCCCAGGTCATTTGTGAAGTTGGCCCCATTAAATAAATCCAGGAAGAACCAGCTGCTCCAGCTGAAGGTGAATGATCACATGTAGGTGACATGCCAGCCAGGAGATCAGGACTTAAATGGATGTGGTTACTTATTAGTTGTAAACACTGTTGAATAAATCTAAATAGACTCTACTTATTTATACAGCATATTCCTAATGTTGGTTGAATGTTGCCAACTTTAAAATAAAACTGAAGTCAAGTAGGGTAAACGTTTTAATGCCTCTGTAGATATAATTAGCATGTGTAATATGTATATACAAATATACATAATATATGTAATTATAGGTATTGGTGTTTGAGAGAGCTGTCTAGCCAGATGGAAAGAGTAAGTATTGAAAACACTGTACCTCTGCCTGCTAGAAAGGGGAGGATGCTTATACTCACTGGAATAAGAAATCGGTAGCTCCTGTTTGGGAAAGGGAGTTATTGTCCCACATTCCCATTCTGCTGAGTGGATTTAATAGCCAACTTCTGTCTTGTCCATCCACTTGAATAAGGATTGGGGCTGAGAGTGTCCAACATCCAAGAGGAAAGCACTGTGTATAAACTGCAGCTGCTGCAGTGTGTTCAGAGTTTTCTCTCCTTTTTGGCACCCAGCAAAGGTACAACCCAGGAGATGAGGCAGCTTTGGTCCTCTGTAGCACCTCAGCTCTACCCAGCTCAGCACCTGTCTGGGTACATGTCTGCTCCTCATGGCCATCAGTGTAGGGACTTGAAGTGTCCCTGAGCTTTAGTGTCATTGTGCCAAACACCAGCTTATGAGACAAGCTCAGGCAGGTCCCCACACTGCCATTAACACTCAGAGACCCACAACATGGCATGTTTATTAGAGGTCAGTTAGTTGCTCTTAACACCCTGGACATGGAAATTCAGCCATCTGAAGCAACCTTCCCTTTTCCATCCCCGTGGGGGCATGGAGGAGAGGGAAGGGCCTGGGATGACAGAAATTCAGTCCTTGCAAGGTCCTAAAGCACAGCTGGTCAAAATGCTGATGTTGGGGGCTACATTTTCCCTGCAGTTCAGGAACTATTTGGCTCTCACCGCATCAAACTGAGGGCTAAACAACTTGCTCTTCTGCAGCTCTCCCTGGCATGGCTAAGTGCTAAGCCCTTTGAGAAAAGCCAGGCCATTAAGTTAAGCAGCTCACTTTAGTCGATGCTTGAACTTTCTGTACCTTTGGGAGGAGAAGGATGAGTGCTGTGCCTGGGAGGTCAGAGAGCAGCTGACACGACAAAGGTCAAATCCAGCACCAGCTGGCAACGTCAGCCAGGGCTGGGAGCGGTCAGGACCATGCCCAGGACCACGTCACCATACCAGAGAATTTCAGTTGTTCCTTACAGAGTTCAACTACTCACCATCCTGATAACCCAGGGCACAAGTTTTGTTTTTACAAATAGGAAATATGAAAGGAAAT
>WAAG01044005.1:0-48857 GCA_013390105.1 Tichodroma muraria
GTCCAGCCACACGTGTGCATCCACATCTCTACAGTTGCACAGTGGGCACTCCGACATGAGCTCAGTTTTAGGGACAGCTAGTGAGTCAGAGTTAGTAGAGAGCCCTGATCAGCTCCAAGTAACTGTGTTAAGGATTCAGGGGAGTTTGGAAAAACACGGTCTTCCCAGCCTTTAAAAAGTCTTTAGATAACATTGTGCTTTGTAACAACCCAACGCTTTCCCAAGGTGGCAATTTTTTTCTCATATTCCTATCCCCCAACCCCACCAGGAACAGAGTGTGCCATCTGCCTGGGTCATCTGAATGAAAATATTGTATGAACCCAATCATAAGGTGATCAGACATCTGATCCAGCTTTAAAAAATGCCGAAGTCATGGTTTAAGGTTTTCTTTGTTTGTTTTGCTGTTGTTGTTTTCTTTAAGTACAGCCAGTTATGTCAGGAGAGCAATAGGGGTGCCATACTGCAATGTAAGAACACCTTATATTGTGGGGACAATCTGTTACCAAGCCTAAGCTATGGGGGTTCAATTCTTCCTGGAACTGCAGAGGTGGAGTAAATCCAGGGCCAGATTTGAACGACTTGGCTCTTACTGTAGCCTTTCTACACTGATCTAAGCAAGGCAGACTGACTCACACAGAGCTAGGACATTCACTGGACACATTCACAGTGTCCCAGTGCATTGGGACACTGAGCAGCCAGGTTCAAGTCAGTAGCATGGGATTTTGGTAAATTCACCCTTTACAGCATGAAAGCCTCTCATCCCCAGGTCTCCAACTATCTCTAGTTGAATGTGGTTTCTGAAGCCTCAAGCACTATACGTGTATTTTCATGCTCTTGCAAGCAGAGGATACAAAGCCAACTACAACAAATACAACTGGGAGTTGTATTTGTTGTATTAAAAATATTACCGTTATATTGACTCAGGTTTCTAACCATAAATTTAGTTGGCTAAAGGAAGTAAAGCAACTTTTTTGCCCTTGTTTTGTCTTTTAGAAAGAAGTGCAGAGTTTTTTGGTCATATTTGCTCTGATTGCTGTTCCCTGGATGCTCCTAATTAAACCTTTCATCCTCCGAGCCAACCACCAGAAAGCACAGCACCTGGTAAGGGATGTGGATTAATTGGGGGGGATTCAGTAGAGTAAAGATAAAGCTGGGGAGACAGACCCCAAAACCTCTTTGCAGTGATGTAATTCTATGTTTCTCTAACCTCAGGCTTTCTCTGACAATTTCAAAGTGTGCTTTATGCCACATACGCCCAGGACATGTGTATGGACATGTCTAAACCATCTAAATTAGAATCAGAGAATGGCTAAATTTGGAAGGGATCACTGGGGGTCATCTGGTCCAAACTCGCTGCTCAAACAGGGTCCCCTAGAGCTTGTTACTCAGGTTTGTGTCCAGACAGCTTTTAAAAATCTTCAGTGAAGGAAACATTTCCCTGGAAGAAGCTTTGCTGGCAAAGACATACCCTATTTGTTAAGCTGACACCAAGCTCTTTCACCTGTTGTATTCAAAACTAAAGAAGAGTCAGAAAGACTGGTGCACTGGTAAAGCCAAGACAGGGAAAAGACTTCAGTTGTCAGTCCACAGTCTCCACTAACCATTAGTTTGCTGCTCTGTAGAAATGGGACATCTGTGAAAGTCCTGGCCTTGGAGGGAGCAACAGTTCTTGAAGGAGAGGCTTGATTTAAAAGCTGTTGCCTACTGTTCTTTCTTCCCTAAGTGATTGCCTTCACATTAACAGAGCCCTCCTTCCCATGGGCTCTGTGGCTTGCCCACAGCTTCTCAACACACAACTGTGGCAGCTGCAGTTTCCATTTCCCAGTTGATCATTAATTCTCTCCTTTATTACACTAGCAGGACTTTACTTGTCAGTCAAGATTTACTTCTCTTTATAGTCAGAGTTAGTGCCTGGAGTACCTTTTATAGGGCACAGATGTTTCCATTTGAAGAAAGAGATGCTGGTTTTGCTGCTTGACCTTTTCCAACCCAGTCACTTCTGACCTATAATTTAAAGCCAGGTCCCTGGGAGACCTTTTCAGCCCTGCCTCTGCACTGTAATTTCTTATTTTGTCATTCTTCTGGGATTTGGATGAAGGCTTGACATGGCTGACTCCACCTTCTCCTATTATGCCAGGAACATCTGACAGGTTTTACCCACCTCCTATTGTGCCCCCATATTTCCGTTCCTAATTGTCATATGTTAGCTGTCTGATCACATCCCACATTCCCCTAGATTTATATGTTTGCAGCGAAGTCTGTTTTCTATGCTGACATTCTGGTAAAGCAAAGACAAAGCAGGTGAGACAATCATTACTGCTGCAATAGGAAACAATATGTTGTCAGGAAATTTCCCATGAAAGCTGCTGGAGTCTATTAGGGGTGACCAAGCAGAACCTGACAGAAGCCATGAGGTGTCTGTTTGGTTATGCTTTATAATAGGACTATTAGATCACGTTGTTCAGGCCTCTAGAAAAGTCCTGTAAATACTAATTGCAGAGAGGTTGCCATGAGGTTTTTGTCAATTTAAAGTGAATCAAGAGTTTTGAATTTTATTTCTGCCTGTATCCAAGAACTGTGTGACCTTCATCAATTCATATGATCCTCTCAGGTTTTGTTGCTCTTTCGCTTGACACTAATTCCTTTGATTTGCACTCATCTAATTGGGATCATCAGCTTTAAAAGTACTTCCATTTTCTCATTTGCAAAAAGCGATGGATCTTCTCATGGTGGGAATAAAGAGTGCATTGTGACACTAGAAACTAGCTACAAAATTGTTGGAATCACTGGAAAATGCTCCAGGATAGAAAATATTTAGGTATTATTAGCCATTTGTTGGGACTACTCAATTTCTGTGGTCCATGATGACTATTGTTGAAACTGTCTTCCTGTTCATGATATAATCCTTCACGTGTTACCCATCATGAGGTTATTCAGGGAGTTCTGTGCCATGGACTTCTTCCTTTTGGTATCAACCAAACAAACATTTTGTTTCTGAAAGATCCATTCTCAAGACATCTCAGGAAACTCTGGAGGTGAAAATGAAGTAGATGTCCCAGAGACCAACCACTCCAAGAAAGCTTCCCAGGGAGACCACGGTGGTGGCCATGGAGGACATGAGGGTGATGGTGAAGAGGTAAGAAAATTTTGACAGAAAATTGTTCTGTCAAACACAATAGTGAAAGACACAAAGCCAAGAAGACTTTTGCAGAGTTGCCCAGCCCTTTTTCCTAACAAGATATCAACACACACTGTTGTAGCAGTTTGTGTTTTTAAACAGAATAGGGTTTGAACTTTCATTTAATTAATTCCTCTAAATTTTTCCTTTGGTTTTGGTTGGTAGTGGCAGGCATTCTTGCAAACCTCAAGCTTTTGCAAACCTCAAGCTTTTGTTTCCTTAGGGGTGATTGTTTCACTTCCACATTGCACCCAGAGAAGGTCAACCCTTTCCGAAGAGTCAGTGAGCTTTCCTTCCTCTAAATTGCAAAGGAGCATTTAAAGTTGGCAGCCAGAATTGTTGACTAGGGAGAGAATCCTTCCTTTGGCAGATATTGTCAAAAGCTTCTACAGTAGAAGCAACACAGGAAAAAGTGACAAAAATATTTGTAGCAGTTGAGAGTATCAACAATATTGAGTGTGGATATGGCTGGCTGTTCCCAGTCACAGAGAATCTTCACAGATTTGCTTATTCATTTTTATGAGATACAGTTATTCAGTGATAACTCCCAAAATGTGTATGCCCATAGGCAGATAGTCTGAAAGCCCCTATTTTACATAAGAATTTCTGTCTCTGTAAGAAATCACAGAGATTGGCAGCAACTGGACTGACACTTAAGGATTTGAAATTATAGCAGTGGAACATGAGCTGTTCCCCAAACATTTAGTTTTCACTGGAATTGTATTTCTCCAGTGAGAATGTATGGGAAGATCATACAGAACTGACACTTTTCAGAGCAGTCTCTTTTCCTGGGAAATACCTTTGTGTTGCTCAGGACATAACAAGGAAAGGAGTATGAAGAGCCTTTGGTGTAGTGTTGCTCTGTTAACCAGAAAGCCCTGAAGTGAGAACTAATAGGACTTTTTTGGTTTTATGTGTTGTTTCAGTTCAATTTTGGAGACATATTTGTCCACCAAGCTATCCACACCATTGAGTACTGCCTTGGCTGCATCTCCAACACAGCCTCCTACCTGCGACTCTGGGCACTGAGCTTGGCCCATGCACGTGAGTGTCCCCCTTTAGTCTCCTCACCATGCTGGTCATGGCTTCTGCTGGTGTTTGAGTACTCCTGCAAATTTCTTCGTGAAATCCAAGTTTCTGCTTGTGGACATTTATGTGTCAGGATGTTTTGTTTCTGTTTAGATAACTCCAAGTGTTTCATGGTGGGCATCTCAGTTTTCAGAGGTGATCTCTGGCAGCTCTGATGGCATTTACTGGCAGGGGGCCCTTTCCTGCACTGCTCTGTAGCCACCCCTCTGGAATAGTCCTCATGGTGTGTGGCACGGTGGGAAGTGCAGTCCACTTGTGTAGTCCAGTCCATGGAGATGAAGGCAGCATGGGAGCCATAGATGCTTTTCCCTAGAAGCTCTTGCTATAGCCTTAGGGTATGCAGATGAATCCCAAAATTACTTGAAACAGTTATTTTCATTTTGTTCAGCAAACAAGAAAGAAAAGGTCTGGCTCAAGACCTTCTGGAATTTGTCATTTTCACTGGGATTTTTCCCAGAAACATTCAGTGGAACATCACATTCCATGAGAAATGTACAGCATTTCAATGTCTTTTGTCTTGATTTGCGATAAAAACAGATGCTCAAATAGTAGAAATTGCCTCAGGCTGGAACTTAGATTTTCAATGTTTCTAATTTTTCTGAAATGTTTTTTATTAATATTGCTGTAATGCCTCTAGGCTAGAAGTTGCACCTGCCCTAAAGAATTGTGCACNACAGGGGTGAGATGTACTTCCTGGCACAGAAATGAGCTTAGTAGGAGTGGAGTGGGAGCTGATACACATTAGCTTTACGTGGAAAACAGATACCTAAACAAAATAAAACAACTAAAAAGCTTAGCCAAGTGCATATGTATTCTACAAACTGTGAAAAATGGGTGAGCTGGCAGACTGCATGCTGCATCTGTCCATAGCTACTGCTCAGCAGTGTCTTCCCTTTATTTCTTTCTGCAGAGCTGTCAGAGGTCCTTTGGACCATGGTGATGCACAACGGGCTCAGCAGCAGCAGCTGGGCAGGTCTCATTGCCATCTTCATCATCTTCGCCGCGTTTGCGGTGCTGACGGTAGCCATCCTGCTGGTCATGGAGGGGCTCTCTGCCTTCCTACACGCCTTGCGCCTGCACTGGTATGTGGAGCAGTCCTCCGGAGCTTTTCCCAGATCAGTCTTTGGGAGGGAACAGGCTGTGGGAACAGGTGGGCACAGTGTTGGACATGCTGTGCCAGTGCATTGGACCATTAGGTGCCTTTGGCAAATGAAGTGAGGAGACTCTTCCAAAGGGAGCTCAGAGGTCCCTGCTCTGACCTGCTCCCTGGAGCAACCCGCATGTCCTCCTGCACCTGTGGTGGTTATCAGCATGAGAGGCAAATGGCAACCTGCAGTTCTGTCCCTGTAAACATGCAGAGCCACTGAAGCCTCTTTGACCTGCATGACAAGGCCCTAAAGGTAGCCCAGCTACACCACTGGCTGTGTATCCCACCCAAGGATCTAACAAGACAGCTGCCAAGGGCAGCGAGAGTTCAGCTGGGAGTGCAAAACCTGATGAAAACCTGGGTCTGTGCTTGTGTCACCAGCCCAAGCTGAGCTTCAGGCTGCTTAGGCTTTGTGGCAAACCAGTTCCAGATTAGCCCCTGTCAGCCTTAACTGATCATCAGTCCAGGCAAGGACAGCAGTGCAGACACACCAACAGCATGTGAGCAAGACCAGAGTGACAAAACACCCTTCACCACCACCGTAACTCGGCATCCTGCCTGAACCCCAAGCTGTGGTCTTTTCCACCAAGTAATGTCCCAGCACAAGTCATAAGCACTGCCAGGGCAAACCATGGTGCAGGTGCTTGTCATTGTGCAGGGAGGGGGAGGTGTCTGTCTCCCACCAGTGTAAAACAAGCAGGTTTTCCCAGCTCTTAGAGCTGCTAGAAGCAGGTTACCAGGCAAGGTTCTGCTGATTGGCCTCGTGATGAGCATTTCCAGCCTGGCTTGATAGAAAGTTCAGCTGATGTGTGCCACGTTGCTCCCTGGGCTGCCTGTGTCTCACTGCTGGTCCCATGAAGGGCCTGCATTCACAGCTTACAGTCCAACATCCTGTGGCCTCCCTTTTCCCGTGGGTGCCATGTTTCAGCCTCTTGGCTGGCTGTAGGTCCTGCCTACAGGCAACACTTATGCCTCCCTCTTGCTCCTCCCTAGGGTGGAATTTCAGAACAAGTTCTACGTGGGAGCTGGGTACAAATTTTCTCCGTTCTCCTTCAATCACATCATCAATGGAACTGCAGAAGAGTAAAACCAGTGCGTCACTGCTTCCCTCCTCAGACCAGGCTATGCTTCCTTGTGGTGGCTCACCCACAGAGTGGGGTACATGGGATGAAAGAGAATGGGACGTGGCCCTTGTAGATGAACATGTCCTAGCTACATTCCAGTGCACTGCTGTATCAGCTGAGAGCTGACCTATATCGGCTGGGCTGGCTGGACCCTTGGCTGAGGCTCCACTGATGTCTGCCAAGTACCTGGTCCCCAGCATTTGATGGGGTCAGCTGCCTACTGCTTGGTTGAAAAGAGGAGATGCAGCTTCAGAATTAAATCGGTTATTAACAATCAACTCACATGCATCTTGCTCTATTTGCTGCCTTGTTGTTGTGGTATATTTCTTTCCAAGGAAAATATGTTTTGTCTGTGGTTGATCACATGATGTGATTAAGTCCCTTATAAGATTTCAGCCCTTCATTTAGCACACAATGCAAACCATCTCAAAGAGAGATTGTATTGCAGGCTTGCAATTTTCTACATGCTTTACTAGAATAACCCCCTTTTTATCCGATTTGCTCCAGGGCTTGACAGCAGTGGATTATAGAAATGTACATACATCATCACTTAACAAAAGTGTTAGTTTTGAGCTGTGTAAACAAGTTTCCACATTGACAGCCATTTTATTTATCTCTATTGACTTGTTTGTCACTGAAGACTCAAGATGACTCCCCTTGTGCTGTATTTTTCAAGATGGGTTGTTAGAGCAGATTGTATAGAAATGCTAATACCTAATGAACAGAAAGAAAAGTGGAATCAGAACAGTTGGCATGAATTTGAAGTACTGATGTACTGCGATCTTCTGAAATATTCATGAATTACTAATCCTTCAAATTGAACAGTGTTAATCCTAACAGGATCTGGTTTTTTAACCCTGACCTATGTGGAGAAAATAGAGTACACCAAGGGATTTGGAGTGGTCAGTGCTCCCTTCCAAGGGGTGTGACTGAACAAGCCCTTACTTTCAAAACTCACTGCCTTGATATCCAGCTCCACCAAAAACCCACATGGGAGTCTTCCCCAGCAGGACAAGCAGGGTTATAGTCATCACAGGTTATGTTTCTGCAGTAGTCAGGCTTGAGAGTCGCCTCCAGCTACAGTGACAGGGGAGATACAGTCCCAAGCCAAGCAGCTGTCACAGTTTTTCCCTTGTGGCCTCAAGAAGCCGTACGGACGTTGGGCAGCAGTTACAACAAGGCTTTTTCAACAGCTTGGGTTTGGAGCAGCAGCTGGAGCTGAGGAGGGCACAGGTGTGTGCCCATGACCCATGCATTGTCCCAGGTCACCAGTTCTTTGGGCATAAGTAACCTATGGTACAGGGAAAAGCCACACAGACACGACTGCAGATGGTGACACAATTGCTCAGCGTATGCACATCACCTTTGTTTCTTCCTTCCAGCCTATTTTGTCTATTCCTTTTCAGAAGAAAAGCTGTCTTGCAGAAAGAAAGGCCAAAGTAGTTTGATGCATTATCAAACACAGAGAAAACAATTTGCTTTGTGAAACAGTGGGTGAATTTTCTGCACAAACTCGTCTTTTATCTTATTTGCAGCCTTCCATGTGATTGCAATGTAACTGAGAAGATGATTACAAACAGATTATCCATTCCTTTCAGAGCTTCTTGGTGTTTGGCTCTTTGTCCAAGGTTTACACTTTAAGCAAGAAAAACAAATTTTCCTGTGAACACCTCAGGTGACAAGGTGGTCTGTTGTATACTGTGCTGAACAGCAACTCAAACATTGGGCTTAATTCTGTATTCTGTTTTCTCTCTTTCTGTGTGCAACCAAATAACACAAATAGCACAGCCTGTGTCTCACTTGAGCGTTTGTGATATGGAAATGATGCTTCCCCACTCCACGAGAGGAGCAAGCTCACTAATATTCAGGAAGCATTCAGATTGCTGAGAGGCAGGGTTGCACTGATATACTTTGAAGAGAGCCCTGGGTTTCATCTGGGTTCTTTTTAAGAATTCTTTAAAAACCCAGAAATGTTCCAGAGAGTGCTTTGCTTTTAAAAGGTTTTCCTGCAGAAGATGAGGAGGATTTTGGAGTAGAGCAGTGACTGCTTGTTCCCTGCACAGCTGCTAAGCTGAGTGGAACATATTGTTGAGCTGGTTCTGTGGATGTGGCCATCAGGTGTGGTTAGGTCCCACAGAGACCACTGTTATAGACTAATAGACCATGGTAAAACAGCCCAGGGTTTTTAACAGAGCTTTCCCCAGTCCTGGAAGAGGTGTCACTTGTGATTACCTGACCCAGCCATGACCTCAGCATGCCCCTCTGCAGCAGACTCAGGATCTGTGCTTAATTGGGGAATGGGTGCTTCTGAATCCAAAGCTCATCCCATTGCTGTGCAGTAGGTTTTATCTGAGAACTGGTGGCATGAGTTTAGTAATTTTTTAGGGAATGATCATGTAGTAGTTTGGCCGTGATTGGCCAATGTGTATTACTGACATTTGATAAAACCAATGAAAGCGTGGGTACGCCTTTTACGATACACCTTTTTTAAATGCAAACCCGGGAATCATCTCTCTCTTGGTTTCCGGCAGAGGCTCAGGTAAGAGCTCCTGCCGAACATTCTCTGCTCCCCCTCTTCCCACGTGNATTGAAAAACTGACTGAAAGTTTCTAAATGTAATTTCTGTATGTTGTTAATGAGAGTGAGAGAAATTTTGGTAATAGAGGAAGAATGTTTGAAAGGTTTCATTCTAATTCTAAGAGTTTGTTAGTTGTTTTTTTTTCTTCTCCTTCTTTCCTTTTTGTATTAGTTAATAAAAGTCTGTTCTTTTCAAGTTTAAACCTGCTTTGCTCTTGATTACAACATTCCTTTTCTTTTGGCAACCCAAATTGATAGTTTTTTTTCTGTCTGGTTCACAATGAAACCACGACAGATCATTAAACAAAACTCAGTGAATGACCATGTAGAAAGGAAAGACAAAGAAAGGAGGTCAAGCAAACTGGTTTTACTCACTCACAGCCATTCTTTCCTGCTTTTTTTATTCCTTCTTGTGAGAGCCATTGCTGTGTGTCTCTATGCCTTCCCACCAGGACAACTTTGTGATGTGGAAGATGAAGAAATCTGGGTATCGAATTCTTGCCCAGTATCTTAGGTCCTCTGGACTGGTGATAATGAACCAGCTTTAGGACTGAGGTTTCAGAAACTCCAGGAGTCAACAGTTTCTTGGGGTTCAGTCTCGGCTCCTCCAGCAAACAGCACTTTCCTCAGTCTTTACCTATACAATGGCTCTCCATCATGTCCTTGGCCAGCATGGAGAGCTTTCTTTTCTTTCTCCCACTCCTTTTTTCTCCTGGATCTAGCAGGCATGTAGGCATTCCCATTTGTTCTTCACTCTGACCAGCCTTTGCCTTTCCATGGCAAATAAGTAAAATACCATGAGGTGGTTGAAAAAAATGTCATAGATGTAGTACCCCTTTGTGCAATCCCAAACACCTGGGCCTGAAAGCTTATCTTAGTGGCTCAGAACTTGACTGGAATTTTGGTCATTTTTTTCCTTTCTTCGCTGGGAATGCTGAAACCTCTGCACCCTCCTGTCATTGCACACATGCTGAGTTTTTGCAATGAAAACATAACAGTATGGATCTGGCAGCTTGGATCATGCAGCTCCTTCAGCAGATGCCAATAATGGCTGAATATTACATATTATTAAGAAGAAGATGTAAAATAAAGCTGTGAGATAGCATATGTTGGCTCATAGGAAATACCTTCCAGATGCTTGGAAGCATGAGATTCAGCATGGGAGTTACTTTGATAAAATGATTGCACCATTGCTTCCAGCTCAGTGTATGTATTGAAAACAGAAGGACTTTGGAAGCCCTTGTGAGACCAATGCCAACACTTAGTAAAGGTCAGCACATATGTTCCTAGTAGAGAGCTCACACCTATCATGGCACTGAGATTTGCTGCACAAGGCTGGGATCCCTGTGGCAGTCGAGAACCATGAATGCTCCCTGCATTTTGCTACCTCTTTGAGAAATTTACAAGGATGAAACAGACCTTATTTTTCTCATGCTGCTGGTGCCTGAGTTGGCTTCATCTGGCCTGAGAAGAGCTGGTGGCTGCAGTGCCCAGGCAGGGGGTGGCAAAGGTGCCTTACATGGACACTGACTGCTGCAGGACCTACCTCTGAAATCTATGAGCTAAATTCTTGCTGGTGTTTCAAAAATGATGTGTCCCAGCACCCTCCTTCCACCTGCTTGGAGTCATCCTCACAAGAAGGGATAGGTAAGCACCAACACTTGTAGTGGGCAGTGCCTGTGAAGGACCTGCAGATGCAATGAGACAAGCATAGGTCAGCACCTGGGCACCCTGCCTGCAGCACCTGCTTCTGGATGGTGGAGGTGGGCGGAGAGGGACCTGCCTGTGCCCAGCAAGGATGAAACCTGACTCCTGGGAGCTGTATCCCAAAGAAACAGCACCATCAACACTGTAAAAAGTAAACAGCAGAAGAGAAACAGTCAGAAAAGAGAAAACGTCTTCTCCTCTGAGCCTGAGATACCAGAGAGGTAAGAAAGCTTCACTAAATAAAAAAAAGATACTTAGTAAAATCTTGCTTAATATTGGGGGCATCTGATCATTTGTATGATCAGACACCCATTTGTATGATCAGATGCCCCCACTCTCACCTGTGAGGAAAATTCTCAGCCAGGGAAGGTCTCTGACCTTACTGACAGAGTTCCCAAGTGGTGTCACAGGCAGCATTGCATGTTGTATGGTTCTTGTGCCTCACAGCCCTCTGGTGGGGGTCACAACATCATTCCAATGGGTCCCAGCAGCAGTTTCACTGTACTCTTGGTTGTTCCCTTCAGTGGGAGGACTTTTATTTTCCCTGCCAGCAGCAGCTTTGTCACTGCTGTTCTTTTGGCTCATGTAATTGGTGTTTAGTTGGATTTACAAATAGAAGGAAATTTGTGAGTCCCTGGAGATGGACACTAGCTTCTCCATCAAGGCAAACAGGGCTGCAAAGGTTTGGGATGAGCAAAACACAGGTTTGGTAGGAACTGTAAGGAGGTTTACTGTACCTGCACAGATTTCTGGTGTGATTTGATATGCTGGAGAGTGTATCCCACCTGCTTACCAGCTGCTATTTGAGATGAGTGTGGTTCTCATTAAGTACCATCCACCATCCTGCTGCCTCTGAGGATGTCTGGCTACTGTGGGGTGCTGGAAGTGGCACTGCAGCCTTCTGCTTGAGCACCTGACCCTTGCTGCGAGTTCTGCACAGCAGCACCAGGGATTGGGGTTCCCTCCCCTTTTGTGGAAGAGTTGGGGCACTTCCCAGAAGGAAGGCATGTAGCCCAGAGTGGTTACCAGTGAAATGCTCCAGTATTCAGCAACAGTAGCAGGGTATCCCAGCATCAGGATGGGTGGGCAAAGGCCCAGGGCTTGATGCTTGTCCTGCCAGCACCGTGGGCTGTGCCTGCCACAGGCGTTTTGGAGATTGTCTGTTTAACCTGACCAGAGGTGTGATGTGGCAGCTTAGGGCAGAATGTGTTTGCAGGTTCCTAGTCATAAAGGAACAGAAAAGGAGAAAAACAGATGCCCAGACTTTGTTATTGCAAAGCCTTTGGCAATTCAGACACAGTAAGTCTTTACCTCTTCCAGTGGGCTCTTCCAAGAACCTAGTTTGGTTTCTGTTGAGCTGGTTCCACTTGGAAATAGTCCCTAGCTGTTGGCCATCATAATCACCTGGTGGCACTGCATGCTGCTGCTTCGAGGACATTGCTGAGACAGATGTAACCAATATCCTTTGCATCTTCTTGGGTGCTGGACTGTAATGATCTGTGACAGCAAGGTCAGTATATATGACCTGACTGACTAATCTGCCATTAGTCCTTAATGAGCTCCTTCTAACTGTACCTCAGTATAGGATCAAGGTATCCATCCTGGAGTACTGTAATTCCATGTTTTCTGGGTTCACGCTGCCCTCTATCTCAAATGGAATTTTGTATCTTTCATTAGATGGTCTCAGCTGTTAATTCCCTCCAGCTCTCACCCTTCCGCAGTCTCCCCAGTCTCTGCTGGTTGGCTGTGAACACAGCCTGGGCCAAGCCCAGCACTCCTGAAGGGAGGTAATCAAAGGAGAGGGTGTCAGCAAAGTGCAGATGTGTCAAGCCCCCCTCTGCAGTGCCTGAGCATGCACTCAGCAGGAAAGCTTGTGGGTTTAAGCAATTAGCATGCTTAACCCCTGCCCTGGGATTAAAACGTGTTTTTCTGATGAAGAAAAGCAACAGTGATGAGGCCAAAAGATCTAGTGCTGGAAGCCAGAAACACTGGCAGAGGAATCCAGCTTTCAGTTGCAATCCAGAATGCATGGCTGTGTTTATGGATGCCCCGAGAGCATTGGGATTAGCGTGGGGATGAGGCAGAGGGGCTGCTTTGCAGCAGGAATAGGTGTGCTGCTTGGGTGAGGAGCTAAGTACTGTCCCTGCCACCATCAAGATCCTGTGGTTAGGGAGCTGGCTGGATCACCTGGCTTTGCCTCAGTGGGGGCTCCCACCAGGCTGAGCAATTGCAGAGTGCAACCCTTCTACTGCCCACTCAAACCCAGCTCCACTGGGGAGCCTCCAACAGGGGCAACAACTACTGGCTGTATCATGTCTTGGCTCCTGGAGATGCAGCATCTTTTAGACTGGCACTGCATTTCACTGACCTCTGGGCTGGGGAAGTTGTCCAAAGCTCTCTTATCTTGGCAGGTCTCCAGTCCTCCCTATGGCAGTCTCTGGACTTTCCATAAAAACAGCCAGTGTGATGTGATGACTGATCTGTCTCAGTTCAACTAGCCTTGTGATGTTTCTATGTGCTTTTCACCAAAACCCTAATGAGAAGGGACGTCTTCCAGTAGCTGCATGAAACAAACTCGTATTTTGCTATATCTGAATGTTTCCACTCCAGTGTGAGAAACTGCCTTGCTGTTTTCTTGGTCAGGTGACTTTGTGACTGTTGTGAGGCTTCACAGGTAAATCCTAGCCTTGCCCACAGTGACAGTGGATCCCAGAAGGAGCTGAGATGGCCACTGCACCAAAAGAGGCAGAAAATGCTATTAGCTTGGAGGAAATCCACGAAGAGAGAAAAGAACCACCAAAAGGTGGGTTCGTATTGACAGGACTAGAGATTTGGGTCGTGGTTAGTTGGGGTAGAGGGAGGGTCCTCAATGGTACCACTCCAGCTACCTAAAACCTCTGTACACGGAGCCACAACGTCAGCATCCTACACTCCCCTCCCACCATGCCTGCCAGGCTGGTGACTGCTTCCTATGGCAGTGGCAAGAGCTGGCTGGCTTGGTTCTTCTCAGGCCTCTGCTTTGTGTACACATTTTATTATATTGATAATTTGAGGATTCATTTACTTGGGATAATTTTTTAAATGTTACTCTGTTTCAAAAGCATTTTAAATTGTACAAGGTTGTCCTTTCTCCATTTGGTCTGGCTATTGTTTCAGCAACCCCCTGTTGTGCCTTGCCACCAGGACATCCAGGGGCTGGTCAATGGACATACAACTGATAGATGTTTCCAGGCTTTTTCCTGGTGCAGTCTCACAGTAGCGTGAAAAACATTTTTTATGAAGAGCAGGTACAATTTGACTGCTGACAATTTTTGTGTCTTAATTTTCTTTTCATGTTTAGGGCAAAAGACATTTACAGTGGAAGAAGCTGTGGAAGCCATTGGGTTTGGGAGGTTCCATATTGTGCTTTTCCTCATCATGGGCAGCACTGGGGTAGGTGTCTGTAGCCATCTCTGATGGCCTGAAAGAAGCTTTCTTCTCATTTTTCTCATCACAGTGCAATAACAACCATAAGCACTTACTGCTGTTAGACCTTTTTTTTCCCACATGCACTTTCTCAAGCCGGATTTCTGCTATTTTCATCATTGGTGAAAGTAGATTTTTGGCCCCATTGATATCAGATCTATTTCAGAACAAAGCTGAGCAGCTTGGCCCTGAGCATTGTGGTTTGGCCCCTGTCCTGGAGCGCTGTCAGGGCACATCTTCAGTTAGTGCCTGAAGGTTAGGTTCAGCCTCACCGTGGCATTTTTCATGTCATCCCCATGGCACCCAGATCCTGTGCAATCTGGCTCAGGTGGCCTGGCTTCTTCTCACCCCTGACTACCTGAAAAATTTCCTGACTTTCATGGTCTTAGGTTAATTGTGTACCTGTTTTGGGAACTTAGGAAAAAGCCAGAGGCCAGGCTGGGGCAAAGATGTAATGAGGGTCTATCCATGAAGATTGTTGCAGCTGAGGTAAAAAGTCTGAAGCTGTATGTAAACAGCCAGCTCATTCCAAACTGAAGCCAGCTGCTGTGGCAAGCAGCCAATGGAGCAATGATGTTTTTAACCAAAAACAGTTTCAAGAGTTTGTGTTAGATGCCTGAATCCACAGCTGGGTACCCAACCAAGTAGCTTGGTTTCCATAGTTAAAGATCTTCTACTAACACAGCAGGGTAAGAGTCTTCTCTGCCAAGGATGACTCTTTCCAACTTCCCAGATACAAAGTGTACCTGTACCTGCTTTCTAGGTGCACCTTCCTCTCCTCTCTCCCTTTTGCCAAGATCTTCCAGGTCAGGCACAGGGCTCAGCCCACTGTGCAGGCACCGTGGCTTCACAGGACTGTTTTGACATGGTGGAACTGCCATGGCTGCAGGCCTTGTAGGACTCAAAGAATTTTTCCCTGTGGGCTTCTTGTGGTTTCTGTTCTTGCCCTAACGCATCCACTTGTTCCCAAAGGTGGCTGAAGCCATGGAGATCATGCTGATAGCTGTTGTGTCCCCTCTCATCAGATGCGAGTGGCAGCTCCAAGACTGGCAGGTGGCTTTAGTGACAACAGTGAGTGACTCATGTTTGTTCTCCCCAGACAGGTCATAGTCATGGGCATCACCATGGATTTTGGAAAGCACATTTGCCAGCGAACCAAACAAATTCCTAGGGCCTCCTGACAGGGACAAGAACAGTGCCTCAACTGTAGACATCAGAAGTTAAGCTGATGAGAGCAGATGTCCATGCCCAGAGCAAGTGATGCCAAAGCTAAAGCAAATCTCCACTTCCACATTGTTATTTTGAAAACCTTGGCATCCATCCCCAGCCTTGAGGGTTGTAGCAGTGAGTGTCTACACAAAGGAAGCCATTCCCTGAAAGCCACTCGCTTGAGATTCTGGGCGCTGCAGTTCATCCTGCTGCCCTAGAACACACAGCTCACCTGCACTCAAAGAGCTGCCCCACGTACTGGGAACGGGCCCTCCACATCTGTGTTTCAACTCCCCTCAGATGGTGTTTTTTGGCTACATGGTGTTCAGCATAGTGCTCGGGCTCCTGGCCGACCGGTACGGCCGCTGGAAGGTGAGTGACCGCTGGGGGCTGCGCGTCCTTTTCCTGCGCTCCACGGGAGCCATGCACCTGGCTGAGCCTGTGCTCTAATGACCCTAATTCTTGCCCTTTGGCAGATCCTGCTGCTCTCCTTCCTCTGGGCAGCCTATTTCTCCCTGCTGACCTCGTTTGCCCCATCCTACATCTGGTTTGTGTTCCTGCGGGCCATGGTGGGAGGTGGTGTGTCAGGCCACGCGCAAGGGTAAGGCTGTGCAAGCCGCCTTCCCAGAGGAGGCAATGGAGGGGCTGGAAGGGGAAAGGGGACCAAATTCCCACATCGCCTTGAAACAAAAAGCCATTCTGTAATTTCACTAAATCCCCATCAATTGACCTAATTTGCAGTTCCCAAGGTCTCCTGAGGCCTGGAATAGAGGGGCCAGCTGGTTTACATTAAACTGGTGACAGAAGGATTATTAAGCACATATAGAAACTATTAGACAGGTAACAGAGGAGTAAAGGCTGCTTCCTCCTTACCAAAAAAGTCACAATAATTCTGCTTAAGTAGAAAATTCTTTTTGTATTATGTAAAATGTTTCCACTAAAATGAAATTTTTGTCTTGTTGGGGCAGAAAGGAGGATGTGGGGAGGAAAAATTCACAATATTAACAACCACTTCGCTAGCGGCCTGGGAAAATATTTTTGTTGTTGTTGTTGTTGTTGTTGACTCTCTTATGGAAACAAATGAAACATTTCTGCACCTTTCATGGTTCCTCAAAGCCTAGTTGCTGTCCACAAAGGAAAGTCCCAAACTGGTCCAATTGACTCAAAAGCCCTTTGCAAGGAAAGGACATGGAGGAGAGAGGGGAGGAGAAGGCACCTACACCTGAGTCGTGCGTCTGCTGATCTGCTGGCACTGCCTCCCTCATAAGAGGGCCCCCATTCCCTGGCCATGGAGGCTGCTCATGAGCCTCATGAGGATGGAAGGAAATTGAACATTTTATGAAACACTTCACTGCCTGAGACGGAAAGAGCCACTGAAGGTCTCTTCCCACCTCTCTCTCTGTCCAGCTGAGGAAACACAATTTACACTGGGGACCTTGAGACATGCCTGTGCCACAAGCTCCCTGCCTCAAGGACACTCCAACCATTTAAAAAGTGGAACAGAATTTTCTTTACTTCATGGAAAAAAGTCCTTTACTAAAATTTTCATTTCTATGAACATATCTATGCTTGTGCTGACACCTCAGTCACCCCACAGGACCTTCCTATAGGCTTCCTGATATATAGAATGCAGTGTTTACCTGCTTGTATCCCACAGCCATGGGCTGGATTCCTGCCTTGTGATTCCCTTGCATGTAATTTGGTGCTGGAGTGGGAGGCACATATAACAGGGTTTCTTTGTCTCTGGGTGCTCAAGGCGAAAGAAGGATGGTATTCATTCTATGAGCTGAACTAAACTGTTACTTGATTTCTATGGAAATTCTCATTACAACTGTATTTCTGCTTTTTCTTTCCTTTTTTGCTAGACTTATTATAAAAACGGAGTTTTTGCCCACCAAATACCGGGGATACATGTTGCCCTTATCTCAGGTAAAAGTGAGCACATCACTGTTTCTTCTAGCTCTGAGTCCTGGGAGGTTGTCCCACTTCAGTTTGGAAGCCAGGTCTCCAGCACATCAGCACTACTCTCAGACTAATCTCATTTGTTGGATCTGAGTGAGTGTCCACTGCCTCCTGCACCTTGGAGCGTGGCATCTGTGTTATTAAAGACATACATAGGAGAGAGGCAATACCTTCTCACATGATTTGATGCTCCAAACATCGTATAGGGACTCTGAGTGATGGCTGGCACCCAGCCTCTTGGTTGTCCCATTCACAGTGGGGCTACCTGGTCTAAACTACCTGGTCTAATGGGGCCAGCGCTAATGGACTAGCAGGCACTGGAGCTAGTGGCATTCCCAGCCCTCTCCAAGCTAAGGTGTATCCCCCCCTCCCTCCTCTTTTGATCCCCAGAAATAACAAGTGGTTTATGCAATGACTCCCAGGTGAGGTCCTAATCTGCTCCTCTCCCTGCTCAGGTTCTGTATGGGGCCTTGCACAGGAGAGGGTTAGCACAGATAGTCCCAAATTTGGCCTGACACATGCTGGGAGGGTCGTGCCCGCTTGCTGGGTCATTGCTTACTGCAGACTTCTGCAGTGGGCAGTTGCTGCTTGTGCAGATGATGAGTGGTGACACCTCTGAGTGCACAAATTCATCCCACTGCTGAACCAAACTCTTCATGTCAGGGGTAATTTGCTTTTCACTGCAACCTCCTTGATCCCAGGGCACCATTACCAAAGTGTCATCAGAAACACAAAGATTTATGGAAGAACAATCTTGTATTTCTCCCCAGAAATTTGCTATTTCTTCCCACAAGCTATTCATGAACTTGTTGCAGCTTTTGTGATTTGTGTTGGCTAAGCTCCCTTGGGTGGTCCCCTGGAAAGGGGTGTGTCTCCTAATGGCAACAAGTGAATTCAGAAAGGAATGTACTTGCAGATCAGAGGCCAGATTCTCTGTTGGTATAGCTTGGCATTGAGTCTACTGGAGAGCCACCAACTTTCAGCAGTGGAAATCTGGCCTGGTTTTGCCTTCTGAGCTTGTAAATCTGCTGCTTCCCTGAAGAGACCTAGACAACAGGACAATTCATGGGCATGAGCATTAGCAGAGAAGGGACTGGAAGGACAAAAGCAATGGCTTTACAATTGTATCCACAGCAAATTACTGGTTGTTGCTGGGAGCTAATTAAGACTACTTTCACTGTCCCTCCTCAAACTCTTGTCTTTCCCTCTTTCCTCCCACCCAAGCCCAGCTTCTCAAACAGCCATGGGATGGCTCAGTTGAACCTCAGCATTCCCCAGCACAGTTCCCCACCTATCCACAGAACCAGACCAGAAGAGAATTAACAAATCATTGTCATGTGCTAACCCCTTTCTTTCCCTTGGAAAGGTGTTTTGGTTGGCAGGATCCTTGTTAATCATTGGCCTGGCATCAGTGGTGAACCCAACCATTGGCTGGCGGTGGTTGATCAGAATTGCCTCCATCCCTGGTATCCTTCTCACCCTACTGTTCAAGGTAGGAAGATCTCTGCTCCCTGCTGTACTGCCACGGCCCTGATGCCTCCCCAGACACCATCACCCTTCACCCTGTTCATCCTAGGGCTTCTTGTGTCCTCCTTTCTCCTCTCCAGTCCTCCCACACAGCGGCTTGGTAAGGTCCTGAAGTCCTGGTGGGGCTGCAGACCAGCTGCTGGGGAGATGCTACCTTGCTGGTGATGGCCTGGCCTGACTGGTCTGCTGTAGTCCACCAGCAGCCCAGGTTCCAGTGTCCAGGCTGCCAGGAGTACCCAGGGATTGTGGTGACAGGCCAGGCTCCAAGGGGAAGATGGGCTAGACAGTGTATGAGAAAAATTACAAATAATACCTTCAGTGTAATGCTGGGCACAGCTCACGCTCTTCAGTCCTTACATTTTCTAGGGCTGAGGAAAGTAGCCTCAGTAAAGCATTCACAGAGTGCCAGGGTAAACCACAGCTTCCCCAGGTTTCCTTCTGCTTCAGAAAAATCAGCCTTGGACAGGAGAACCAGCTGATTTGTGGAGGGTGATGTGGAAAATCCCTGCTTACAGTGGTCATGGACGCTGCAGTGCTGAGCTGTGGCTGGTGGAGGCTATACAGGTGTAAAAGCCCTTCCTGCAGCAGTGTGAATGCTGTGTGAAGTCCATCTGGGATGCTGCCTGGGTAGGCAAATGTAATGTTGCTGTGGGTGTACACTTGTGTAACCTGGATGTTTAGTTTCCCTTATTATTTTTGCCAGAAAAATTGAATAGCAAAAGTTTATAATTCAGGGGGAAAAAAAAGACAGAGTTGGTATACATGCCTTTAAAAAGCGAGTCTTTACTTCATATTTGAGTGAAACAGATGTAATTATTTATAATTTAATAGAGCTACCTTTTATTAAAAAATGCATTTTATTTTGGAAAGAGCACCAAATGCTAGTGATGAGTTACATTTCAACCACTTCTTCCTTTTTATTAAAATGGCCTTGTTGTGCCTTCCAAGACTTTCGCTTGAGCAAGTAATATGTGCCTCATCTCATTTTAGAATGTCAATTAATTCAGGATTGTTTTTGTTAAACATGTGTCTTTGGCTTTCACCTTTCATAAGCACTTGACACAGATGGTTCAGTGGCAGACCCCTGGGAGCTGGACCAACAAATGGGTTTGTTGGGCAGGGTGAGCCCCCCAACTCAAGGAAGGGGGAGGCTGGGGCACACGGGGCACCCCAGGGCATGGCTGGGGACAGTCAAAAGGCTGCTCCAGCTCATGGAGATGCCCTGTGCTGACCTGAGCAGGCTCCTGGGCATGATGTGAAGCTGTGAGTAGGACAAGAGAGGTGCAGAAAGGCTTCCTGCTCTGCTTGCAGTTCATCCCGGAGTCAGCACGGTACAACGTGTCCACGGGAAACACGGGGGCTGCGCTGGCCACGCTGCAGAGGATAGCCAGGATGAATGGGGTGGCCATGCCAGAGGGGCAGCTGAGGGAGCCTGCCAAGGTAAGTCGAGGCTGTCCAGCCCATCCATCCCAGGCAGGGCTGCTGGCATCTGGGCTTCAGGGAGGGAGTGGGTCTGCCAACCACACCTTGCTCTGCCTCTCTCGCCCTCCTTGCCTGGCTCTTTTCCAAACAACTGCTGAAAGTGATGATGAAGATGTCAGTTTTCTTTTGGAGAAACAGTAATCTTGGCCTTCAAAATGGAATGGAGTTTTCTGGGGTTTTTTTTCTCCTCAGTTTGTGTTTGCTCAGAAAAATATTGGGCTAAGAAAATACTTGCTTCCTTTACCATGAGAAGGGCTACTGGCAAAGCATGCTGTTCCTTATTGCCCACCCATTCTGCAGGGGTGTTCCCTCTGCTATGAGACCTGGGAACTGTCCCTTGGGGTCTCTCTCAGGGCTGTGACTGGGCAGGCTACAAGGATCCTCGACATGAGGTCAACCCAGTGCTCCCAGAGGCTTCTCCCAGCCCCTGGCCTGTGTTGTCCACTATGTCCCAGGATCCCAGATCCCTGAGTGTGAAGCCACAGACCAGCAGAAGCGGATCAAAGCAGGAGCGACGATTTCACAGATACCACCACCTGTACCTGTAAGCAGCTGAGCAGCTCAGGAGTGGATTTTGCTGCTGGACTGAAATGCCCAAAAACGTGTGGGTGCTGCAGGGAGGGCAGTCTCCCCCCAGACTTCTCCCCCTCTGACTCAGTCTGGGCCCTGCTGACTGGTGGGTGTGAGGTCTTAGGTGGCTCCTTTGACCCCCCCCAAGACGGGAATATTAGACAAATCCATTGTTCAGGGCCTCAGAATTATCCAGTTCTTTTAAATCCCTTTCCTGGACCTTTTTCCTGAGTATTCAATCCCACAGGCACCAAGTATTGTCCTTAGCAATTCATGCAAGATGGTGCTATTGTATTGGAATTAGTTAGGATTACAGCTTCCCTGTAATTTAATTGAATTTATGTAATAGACCCATATTGGATGTGGGAAGGGCTTTTGTTAGTTTTGTCTTCTCTTGGGCTTAACCAATGATGAGAAAAATAAAATTAAAGGCAACCCACACCATCCCTGTGAACTTGTCTCCCCTGGGTGGTGGGATCCTGAGGAGCAGCAGGCCAGGCAGAGCCCCCAGTGCCTCCCAGTCTCTGCTCACTGGCACTTCAGGCCTCACAGAAAGATGTGTGTGTCCCAAAGCTCGCTTCACAGGCAGAGCAGCACGCGGGGCAGTGGGAGCTGACAGAAGCCCCAGTAGTGCTGGCCCCCCAACAGCAGCCAGGGCCCCCTCTGGCACCATCGTGGTCACACTGGGACCAGACTGCTCGGATCTGGGGCATCCTTCGGGGCCAAGAGAGCTCAGGATGTCCTCTTCTCCCCTCCTCCATCCTTTGCAGTGCAGCTTCCTGTGGGTATCTTTTGGGAAGCAGGGCTTTGCCCTCTGGAGGTTTGGTGGGTGCTGTGTTGCACCATCTGTGACTCTGTGCTACAAGCAGCCTGGGGACAGGGGGAGCACAGGAGGGCCTGGCGTGCCAACTGCCCTCACAGAACACTTGCTCCTGTAAAAAAGATGCCTTTATAGAAACTTCTATTTCTATTGTATGGTTTTCAGGAAAGAAGGGGAAGATTCAAGGACCTCATCCACCCCAAATACCTCAGAACCACTTTGCAGATATGGATCATATGGTAATTTTATTTTTTTCTCTTTCTTATCAGCTTATTCTCTTGGTTGACAGTGTGCAGGGAGCAGTAGTCTCCCATTGATTCTGCCTTTATCAGGACATTGCCTCCGATGTTGGCTGCAGATCCTCGGCAGCTGCAGGGACTTGGATCACCATAGGTTTGTCCTGTTTCAGACCACACCTCAGACACTCTGCCTGGTTGCTGTTAACATAGGCAGAAAAGGGCTGGAATTCCAGGATGGTGCTATGAGTCCTTCCTCAGGACAGGGCCTGAGGAGCCAGGGGAGAGCCACGGGGCAGAGCCCACACCTGACTGCAGTGGGGCCAGCCGTGTGCCTGCAGCTCTCCTTCCCTGCTTGGGGTAAACTTGTTCTCCCCAAGGACGGCCAAAGGCCCAGTGAGACAGGGCCCCGACAAAAGCACATTCACCCTTACCAGTGCTACTCACTGGGGGAAATTAAGATTGAGGAGGCAGGTTTCATATGCAGTGTTCCCAGTAGCTGTATGCAAGGGTAATACATGTTTCACTGACTTTGCTGTCTGGAATGGAAATGTATAAATAATAAGTCTGTGGGAACCCATTAACCCAAAATGTTGTGAAGCCAGGGCTTGAATATTTTATGGTTTTTTTTTTTTTCCCCTTAGCTTCTATGAGTGTTATGTATCTTTTTGGTTTTTTATCTTTCTTTGTCTCCTAATTGTCCCAGGAGTTCCTGGCATGTTCTTGGGTCTGCATCCCCATCCCCCCCAGCATTCCCTGCCTTCCCAGGTGGCCCAAATTCTGCTGCTCATTTCAGAAACTGCCAGCGGGGATAAAAAAGTGAAAATTACTTTTCAGCCTGCTTATGATCAGGTGTATTCTGAATTACTTGATAATGACAAAGCAAGGCTGCCATCACCAATGCCATGTTTCTGACAGTCAGAGTGCAATGCAAGCCTCTCCAGCCAGTTAATGAAAACTCCTCTTGAAAATCCCTGGGTAGAAAGGATGAGGACATTCACACTTCTCCCCTGATCCAGTGTGGGATCCCTCCCATGGGAAACAGTCCTGCATGAATTGTTGCAATGTGAGTCCTACCCATGGACTGCAGTACTTTATGAGCTGCTCCAGTGTGGGTTCCCCCAGGGGGGTCACAAGCCCTGCCAGCAAAGTTGCTCCAGCATGGGCTTCTCTCTCCACAGACCCACAGGTCCTGTCAGGAGCCTGCTCCAGCATGGGTTTCCCATGGGGTCACAGCCTCCTTCAGGCATCCACCTGTTTTGGCATGAGAACCTCCAAAGGCTGCAGGTGGATCTCTGCTCCGCTGTGGACCTCCATGGGCTGCAGGGGCACAGCTGCCTCACCATGGTCTGTACCATGGGATGCAGGGGAATCTCTGTTCTGGCACCTGGAGCACCTCCTGCCTTTCATTCTTTCCTGACTTGGGTGTTTGCAGAGATGTTTCTCACATATTTCTCACTTCCTGCTCTGGCTGCTATTGCTCTTGCACAGATCTTTCCAGCTCTAACAAATATTATCCTTAAGGCACTACCTGTATTGCTGATGGGCTCAGCTGGCATTGGCTTCATCAGGCATGGAGGAAGCTTCCAGAAGCTTCCCACAGAAGCCACCCCCAAAAACCCCCACTACCAAAACCTGGCCATACAAACCCAATACTATGGGGTGAGCTGGGGTGAGGTTTACTGAGAAAGAGCAGTGCCTGGACATAGGTAGGAGGGGAGTGCCATGGGACGGGTGACCAGTGGCCTGGTGGAGCCAGGCCACATGCCCGAGCCACCTCCCTGCTCAGGCTAAGGGGTTCCATCATGCAGAGCTGGTGCAAGCAGCAGCAGAGATTCCAGGGTACCCCAAACCCGCTGCATTTTAGTTTCTTCACCTTCCCCATCACAGCTGCACCTCACTGCAGCATTTCTCCCCACAGGCTTGGCATAGCTTTCGCTTATTACGGTGTCATCTTGGCCAGTGCTGAGTTGCTGGAGCGGGACCTTGTCTGTGGCTCTGCATCCCCACCACTGCAGGACTCCAGCGATGACTCTGAGAGCCACAGCCCCTGCCACTGCCACTTGTTTGGGCCCACTGCCTACCAGACCATGATCATCAGCACAGTCGGGGAGATCGCAAGTAACCTCTCTTCTCCCATCCTTGCCCTGCCATTCCCCTCTCACAGTTCTCACTGCAAAGGTTTGAGCTGTGCATCCACTTGGTGACAGGGGTCGACATGAACTGGGCACTGCTGGCAGCTTCTGGGACACAGACCATGAGCCTGTGGCTCCTGGCTCAGCAGGGCATTCAGTGAAGCACACCTCAGGTGATTGGTTGGGTTGTGATCAGAGGGAGCAAAACCACCCAGGCCTGTGCTGCTCACCCAGCCATGCCTTCCTTGCATGGCTCAGGACACACACTGGTGTCCTGCCTCAGCACAGCCAATTTCAGAGAAGCATATGCTTCATCATCTGAAGGGAAGGGTGAAAAAAAGGGGCAAATCACAAGGTTTGGGTGCAGAAAGAGAATGATAGGGTTTGTGCATTTTACAGGACATTTGGTAGGCACTGGGGATGCAGACAGGTATCTTTGAGTCACACTCAAGGTCTGTCAAGGTGTAAGGTCTGTCAAGGCAGACAATCATTGCAGTTACATCATCAAATGTTTTATGGTTTTCCTTTTTATTTCCAGTAAATCCTGTGAACATTCTCAGCATCAATCTCCTTGGAAGACGCCTAAGCCTGTGTATCACCATGGGATGTACAGCTCTATTCTTTCTTCTCCTTAATATCTGCACCTCGAGGTACTCTGGCTCAGACCATGGGTCTTGTTTGAGGGTATGCAATGCTGAGAGCAGGACCTCTGGTATTCTCAGGTCACCAGTCTGTCAGGCCAGTAATTCCTGTGGGTCTGAGAAAAGCCTCTGCCAAGCTCTCCTTTTCCTGGGAAAGCTGTGGCAGCAGATTCTGTGGTGCAGTGGTGAGCCCAGGGGCTCACTTGTATTACTGAGCCCACGTGGCTTCCCCTAAGGATCCAACAAGCTGCTTTCTAGCACAGCCCAGAAAATTTAAAAATGTGTGAACAACGTGCACCAGAAAGAAGTTAAAATTTAATTCACTTATCCCCCTTTCTTTCTGGTATCTCTGCTGATGCTGCTTGGTGACATTAACTCTGCTCCACACGGCTTTCTCTCTAGCACAGGCATGGTTGGCTTCCTCTTCGTGCTGCGCGCCTTGGTTTCAGCCAACTTCAACACCATCTACATTTACACGGCAGAGGTGGGTTCTCCTTGAGGTGTGTTGAGCTGCTTGGAGGCTTCAAATACCACTTGTGTATATCCAGGAATGCTGCCTGCTAGTTTATGGACTAGTTAAGAGTCACCTTCCTTGAACTATGTAGCTCTGGTATCTTGGCCACAGTGTTTTCATATGTAAGATAAGGAATCAGAAAACCAGCTTGGAGATGACAGGAATAGATGGAAGAGGAGTGCTCTATTAAGCCAGCTGTTGCTAAGCTCCTATAAAACTCTATTTTTGAGGATATTGGGTACCATTATCTTCCAAACCCCACAATCTTTCCTCTATCTAACCCCCACAGTGAGAAAACAGACTACCACTAAAAGGCACATTTTCCAGCACTTAAGGGGCTGTATGAGGTAGTATATGGGGTTATATATACAATTTTTTATACTTAATGGAAATTGCTATGTTCTGTCTGCAAAAAGTTTTAATCCTTTAAAGAGCTTTTCCTTCATACAGCTTTGGAGTCATGAGTCTTGCAAGTTAAGTATAAATTGTTGGGGTTTTTTGTCATTCTTTTTTTTTTAAGCTATTTTATGGAGTTAAATGGATTTCCTTGTTAATTGACTCAAGTGATCCAAAGCAAACAGAAATAGCTCCCTTGCCCTTTTAATAGTGCACTGTAATATTTAAACTTGCACCTGGCTTTAATACCACAATTTTAGTAGTTTTGGATAAGTTGCTGTTGTTGACCCTTGCTGTAACAGCCATACCAAAAATCAATTCTACTCACAATTTAATCAATGATCAAAATCTTTTGAGCCAAGTGACTGGACTCTTCTCAAATTAACTTACTCAATTTGCTTGGCCCAGTAAAGTATTGAAACAAAGACTTATATGAGTATACTTGCTAAAATCTGTTGATATTAAGAGGACTTAAAGTTCAGTAAACTTCGTATTTAAGTGTTTCATTGGCACAGGTGTTTGGGAGGTGTGAAAAATAAACTACACAAAGCACATTCTTCTAAACCTGAATATTTCTTACTGGGATCTTTTTTTAAAAAAATATATTTATATATATTTTATAATATATAATATATATTTATATTATTTTAAAAAAAATAATAAGATTTTTAAAATCTTACTGTTATTCTTTTTTCTTCCTTCTAAACAAAGGTTTTGTTGATAAAAATGAATAGGCAGACTTGAGCTCTGCAGACAATATCTTTTCTTCCCACTTCCCAGATACAGGGCCCAGCGGTATAAACAGAATTTTTTTCTTTAGCACCCAACCTAACCTCTGTGATTTTGATCATAGAGCCAGGAGGTAAAGTGGTGGTAGTGGTGCTAAACAAATGCTAAACAAAGGGGAATCACATCCAGCTTTGACTTGCCCTAAAACTTTACTTGGGGCAAAAAATGACAGATTTGTTACGACTCAAATGAGGTCCAAGGGAGCTTTTATTTCTTTTCATATCTTATCCCACCAGCTGCCCTTGATAACACAATGGGTCTCTCTGATAAAAAAACTTTTAAAAACAAGAAAAAGAGAAGTATAGATATTGTGGATTGCTGTTGCACTAATCCAGTTTCTTTCTGGCCTCTTTTAGGTTTATCCCACCACAATGCGAGCGCTGGGGATGGGGACAAGTGGGTCATTGTGCCGTGTGGGAGCAATGGTGGCTCCATTTATATCACAAGTAAGAGTGTGTTTGATAATGTTGGTAATTATTGTGCTGAACACTGCCATCAAATACAGAGATGTCCCTGAAATTCATCCCCAAAAAAGTGAGGATGTAATCAATTCCTTCCCAACCCCACATACAGAGTACTTGCGTGGTCTTCACCAGATGTAGCTTTGAGTAACTCTCATCACAGAGTTCAGCTCACTAGCATTTGATACTTTCTGAAAGCTCTTAAGGTTCACAAGATTTTTTTTTCTATTGTGGAGTCTCTCAGGCATTTGTGACCCTTTGTCCATGCTTAATTGCTAATTAAGTGCCCCCCCCCCCCAGCGAGCTCCTGTTTGATGTTCTTTGCCCTGCAGGTTCTTATGAGCGCTTCTTTCATGGGGGCCCTGTGTCTCTTCTCCTCCGTGTGCATCATCTGTGCCATCTCGGCAGTCACACTGCCCATCGAGACCAAGGGCAGGGCCCTGCAGGTGGGTACCACCACTCCAGGAGCTGCTGTGGGTCTAAACGCTGTTAGGGAGTGGTGGGTGATGATGCAGCCAGAATCCAAACCCTACTCTCCTGGGGTTTCACAAGCCTGAGAGGCACTCACAGGAAGGTGCTGCTGCAGCAGCTTCAAGCGCTGTTATCCCAGCTGCTCAAAGCTTGTTGAGAAAGAGCAAGCCAGGCTGACAGCCCAGTCACCTCACGTAAGTGTGTGAGCTTTAGCTTATGAAAGCCCCTCTTTAGCCCCTTCTAGATAGAAAGGATCTATCTCCAGTCCTCACTTGAAGATGCAGCTTCCCAGGCACATGCTCTACTCTGCCTTTGCTGCAAGGAGAGAGGACAGCAGATGCACAGAGCACCTGAACTACCAATTTCTTAATCAAATTCCAGGCAAGAGCCCCACACTCATCAGTCCATCAGCTAAGCCCTTGTGGTCAGTGTTTCCTATAAAGCAATCAGCCAAAACACTAAGCCCAAAGATTAAGGGGGAAAGTTTAAATTTAGCAGTCTCTCACATGCAAGTCATGCCAATTTAATTAGAGGAGGTGGTGAGCAGTCCTGTGATTCCAATAAATTCATCTATACCAGCATGGAGATTTTCATGGCATGCAGCAGTATGGTCACACCACTCTGTGTGACTCTGCAGTCTGACCTGTACAGACCACAAGACCATAGGCTAATAATCCATATTCTTTAACAGCCTAGAGCATGGCAGATGTTTGATCAAACTTGTTTATGAGGGCTTCCAAATCAGACTTCAAAAAACCCATCCCTACAAACACAGGGATTGCCTGTCAGAAGTGAAACCTTTTGGACATATACAAGCACGTTATTTTCCACTGTATCCATTCCTGTTGGGTATTATGTGCATTTTATTAATTTTACGTATTATTTTTTCTTTCCCTCTTTTTAGCAAGTAAAATGAGAGCAAATATTTGATGTTGGATTGGGTAGAAAAGAAAAATAAACCCCTGGAATCTGTCACTTCCTCTGAGCTGCATTTGATGTTGATTGCTTCTCCATACTGTTTCCATTATAAAAAAAAAAATGCAACTGAACAGTGTAAGAGCTACAATTTCTGTAGACAAGTGGTAAATATCTCAAGGACCTTTCTTTTCTTATGATTCAATAAACATATGTCTTCTAGTCTTCTTGTGAAGTGAGATGAAGACTCTTTACTTCTAGTGCTATCAGTAGTGACACTGCATACATAATATTTTAAAAAAAATAGGAAAATCATTAAGTGAATAGAGGTAAAGGGGGAAAAATACACAAAGCAGATACAGTCTGCCATAGCAGCTTGAAAGGATATAGTACTTTCCTCAATTTTTTGTACAAATACTATCTGCATGGAAGTAGTAAAATTTGGATCTCAAACCACACTGCAATGATGATTTCTGATCATTGTTAGGGTGATATTTAAGACCACCAAATGAAAGGTGTCAGATTTTTTCAAGTGAATTATTTAAAGAGAGATATTTCCATGCAGTTTACCGCAGACAGGTAAATAACTGGACACAGAGTACATCTACTCTTCTCTCCTCAGCATTTTCCACTGGGAGAACAACTTGAGTGTGCAGTTGGATTTTTAAGACTTCAAGTGTTGTGGTGGCAACACCTCTTTATTTTTTTATCTCTCTGCTACTGTAGTATGCACTGATCACACCTATATTGCTAGAATGATCTCCCTCACCATTTTGTTCTGCTACTTCTCTTTACTGTTTTCTGTTATTCTGGGATGGTATCACTTACAAGCAACTCTCTTCAGCTAGCAAAAACGTTCCATAAAAAAAACCAAACCAAACCAAACAATGACAACAGCAATATAAAAAAACAAACAAACAAGCAAACAAGACTCCGGGCAGCCTAAAAATCTACCACATGATCAGAAGTTATGTCAAAGGCCCGCTGCAAACACAACTGAGTATTTTTGGGAGTGTCCACTATCTTTTAGTGTGCAGTGCCACCCCATGACAAAGACAGGTAGGCAGGATCTCAGCAGGTGAGAGGCAAAACCAGGCCTTTTTCTCATTACACATGTACACAGCAGAGAGGCACAGAGTGTCTTCAATGCTCTATGCACAGCACCACACCAGGGCCTGATTCTTTTGTTCTGACAGTCAACTTAGTCTTGCTGGAAAAGTGCTCTAAATTTAAATAAACCACTTGCTGAAGGCTGTGCTTGATACAACAAAAAATCTGCAAAACCAACTCACAGAATTAGGTAATATTTGGTAAATATTTTACAGAATTTTTTAAATTGAAGTCTCTCATATCTGAAAAGTGCTTCCAAATCATGGAAAGGTCTTCATTATCTATTTATCCCTTAGAAAAGTGGGGACCTTCCATCCAGAGCAGCTCCTGACCATGGCTGAAAGGTCTGTGAGTGGAAGACAGGAATAGATGGACTCACAGCTCAGCTGGAAAATGTTGAAAATGTTTTCCACAGGTCCTGGAGGTTGATCTGGCTGGTGCTCCCTTTGGAAACCTCTGGTGTTGCCATTCCTCTCCGCTGCTCTCTCCCACAGCTCTCATGTCATTGTCCCTCCTCCCAAGGCAATTTCCCTTTTTTGCTATTGGAAGGGACTGGGAGCTTCCCAAGCAGCTGGGGACAGGACTGGCTGGATCCTATCAGCTCTTTCTGAAGGGAATTTGATCTAATCCTGCTGGCTTCTCCAGCAGTAAGGACTGCTCCCGTGTTCCCTGTCAACAGGGAATACTTGGCAACCAAGCAAAAGGGAGGAAGTAAAATGATGCTTGCAGCAGGCACAGGCGTGTCTGTGCTGGCCGTAAACAGAGTGTCCTTAGAATCACAGGATCTTTCAGGCTGGAGGAGCCTTCTGAGATGACGATGCCCAACAGTTCCCTGGCAGTGCCAAGGCCACCACTGTCCTATGTCCCCAAGCGCCACATCCACATGGGTTTAAATCACTCCTAAATTCATAAACTTCGCAGGATGATGCCTTCTTCAGGCTGACCTGGAACAGAGACTAGACAGAGCAAAAGGATAAAGTAGGTATTTATTGAAAGGCCTCCCTGGGTACACTTGGGCAGCACAAGAGCCCAGCTGGGCCACACCCAAGATGAACCCCAAAATGGTCACAAAATGGACACCCGGCCATGAGGCCCCACACTTTTATAAGTTCTAGTCCATTAGCATATTGGAGTTAATTGTCCAGCTATAGCTTCAGGTTATGAAGCTCCACCCTCCTTGTTTTTCTCTTTTCACTTCACTGTTGTGTTTGCTCTTGGGCTTGAAATTTGTGTTGGTTCTCCTTGGACCCAAACTAGAAAAGGAATTGTTTTGCCTACCTACTCTGTGAAGAATGCTTAGTAGCACTTAATATGAAACCCAGAACTACCCATTAAAACAGCGCAGAGTCTGAAAAATATAAAAGCCAAACCCTGAGGCATCAAGAGATCTCCCAGAACAAAACTGCCAGCAAATAGGACTCTGGCTGCCCTGCAGCCCCAAACGCCACCTCTGACCTGACCCTGAGAAATTGGGGGCATGAGTTTTTTTTCCCATGGAAAACGCCCACCATTTGCACCCAGTGGCAGTGGCTGGCAGTGGGGTGCCACCTACTAAATTTGCAAACATTGAAGGATTTCTCTGAAACTAAAGCTGCCAGCAATGACTTTGGCTGACCTTGGAACCCAAAATGCCACCTCTGAGCTGACCCTTATTCACTGGGGAATTGATTTTTTTTCCCATGGAAAGTGGCCACCATTCCTGAGCAGTTCCATGTGGCCTTATCCCAACTATACTCAAAAACACGGATTGGCAGCTGCATGTGGATACATGCAGGCAGGTTCGGGCCACTTTAGAGAGCTTAAATTCCTGTTTTTCAGAGGTTCCATCAGGGATAATGAGCTTTTTATAAATCTCTTTAATGGCACATTACAACCCGAGTAAGAAATACAAATCTAACCCTTTTTTCCCTTGGTCTCACACCCTGAATTCCAACAGGACAGACACTTCTCTCTCCTTGGAAGACAATGTCTCCTACCTTGACCTGTGCCTTCCCCAGCTTTTGGTGGCCGCTGTCTCCATTGTCCCACACTTCCTCATCTCTCTCCTCGGCAGGGTTGGCTTCTTCATCCTGTGGAGCAAACACAGGGACAGTCACCAGCCTGCTCACCCAAACCTGGGCAGCAGGAACTGATGGGACATTCTGGATGGTCACCCCTCTGCTGGGCTCAATCCCTGCTCCACAGTCCATTCCCATTCCTGGATTGACATCTCCTTTAAATGGGATATTGAACCACAAATGTTTGCTCTGCTGAGTTTTGGGACATCAGAGACTACCCTGAGGCAGTGGGCAAAGCTCCTGTTCCCACAACCTCTGCCTCCCAAAGCCCTGCTGGAGCTGGATAGAGCAATGAAAACATCTAAGTTCCTACTAAAAATTTTCCCCTTGTGCCCATAAATCCAGAGAAATCATGGCTGCCCCGTCCCTGGAAATGTCTAAGGCCAGGCCAGATGGGGCTTAGAGCACCCTGGGCTAGTGGATGGAATGGCAGGGGATGAAATGAAATGATCCTTAAGCTCCCTTCCCACTCAAACCATTCCATGATTCCAGGATGATTCCATGATCTCTCCCTGCATTTATTTTGCATAGTTCCCTTTCAAACTTGAATTCCCAAATTTAAATGATTTTTTAAAGGAATAATTTAAAATTATTCCAGGAATATAAAGGGAGGCATCAAACATACAAGAATGGGCATTCCTATGCCCATCCAATCATTATTAACTGGAAGCCTGTTCCCTCATCTCTGTCCTTGTTTTGCTTTCCTGGAAAACCTTATGATCCCATGGTTTCTCTGAGAGATCTACTGGAATTACAGGAAGGTTTGCTCTGTCAGAGAGACAGGAGGGTTTACAACCTCCTGGGTTGTAAACAAGGGTTTACTTGTTCCCCTGTATATTTATCATTTAACCAGCTTTCACTCAGAATGGTGTTGTGGGAGAAGTTTGGAATTACTAGAAATAGATCAGGCTCACCTTTTTCCCTCACTCTTTTCCAACTAATTCCAAATTCTTAGAATTGCCCTCAGACGAGGCCAAGAAAACAACTACGAAAACATTGACCAGCAGAACATCTTGAAAAGAGAAAACAACATCCAACAGCAGCCAAAACAATCCCATTGCTATTCTTACCTGGTCTCCAGGTGCTCCCGCCGGAGCTCCCAACAGCCATTGCCATTCCATAAAGGTGAGAAGGCAGTTTTGGATGTGTTCTTTGCCATGAGATGCAGTAACAGAGTCCAGAGGGTCTTTGTGGTACCTTCCAGGCCAAATCACCCCATGATTCCATATGATCAGCACCTATCCCAATTCCCTTCCAGAAATCCCAATTTCATTCCTCCCATTAACCTAAAATTTCCCCCCCTCCTCTTTTTGCTCCACATCAGGGATGTGTTGCTGAGTGCCACAGGCATGGAAGCCTCAGCATTCCCTGGGGATGCCGTTCAAGGCTGACCCTGTGGCCTCACTGCTCTAAAATGCCCAGTTGGCCCCAATTCCCAGGCAGTAATATCTCAAATACCTGTGTGGGGTGTTCCCTCTCCCATCCCACCACTGGCACAGCTCATATAGAATGTGACTGACTTACTGGGTTTGGAATGCCTGGCTTAAAATCAGGTGTTGGAATATTTTCTCCTGGGAATATCCAGAACACCAGGAGACTCTCTGGAAGCCACAGGCCAGAGTAAGATGAACAATCCTGAACTGGTTTTCAGAGGATGCATCCACAGCATGTGGTTGCAACAACTTCAAAGCTGTTCCTTCCCTTTGGGACAGCCAGGAAAAATATCTCCATCATGGATTTCTGACAGGAAAAACCTCACATCTTCAGGCTACTTGTCTCCTCCCAAATCCAGGCCAGCACTCCAATGGGCTCTAAAGAATAAACAACAGGAAAGACTATCTCAAGGCACATACCACCAGCTGGGTATCACATTCCTCACTGGAACTAGGCTGTTCCCCCATCTCTGTGACAGTCAGAAGTATCCCCATTTCCTCACTCTTCCATTCAGGTGAAAGAGACAACAGAGCCCTTAAACATCCAGTGTGCAATCCCACCAATCCAGGGAAAAGCACCTCACTCTGGGGACAAACATAATGCTGAGTTCTGGAAAAAAACAAAGAGTGATACTGGAAACATTTCCAGGCACGGAGCCTCCCAGCTCTTGAAATGCAGCTTGCACGCTTCTTCCCATGGAAACACAAATCTTGCCTGGGACTGGGCTCAGGGAGAAAACCCCACCTGTTCCACCAGCTTGGCACAGAGCATATTCCACGGACAGCCCAGGAGGGTGTCCCTGATCATGGCGGGGGGTTGGAACAGGATTATCTGGAAGGTCCTTTCCAGCACAAATCATTTCAAGAGCTTAAGGCGGATTTGAGCCACTTCTCAGCTTGCAGTTCCTTCGCAAGCCACGTCCTCTCAGCTGCCTTTCCCATACCTCACTGAGGAGCAATGGCTCCTCTCCCTAAATAGCCAATTGCTGTGCCCTGCCCAAAAACCACCAGATGACACAAGTAACTGATCCACTGTCTGGTCTGTTTTCCATACTCCAGCACTTCAATGACTCCAGAGTCAGACAACCAGGATAAATCCCAGGTTATAGGTACTGGCACAAAGCAGCTGCTGCACTGGAAGGGGCAATTTTGGTGGCTCCTTTCCCCTTAGCTGGGAATTCAGTGCTGCCAAGAGTCTGGGAGTGATCATGGATTAGCCCTTCCTATGGATTAATCCCCAACATTCACTACCAAGTGCTGCTGAAGCATCTCTCCAGGGAAAAAACTGTGCCCAGTTTCATAGGGTGGATGGGAAGCTGCTACTGGCAAGCTGGATCTCAGGACAACTTCAGTAATTTGCTGAAAGCTTCTAAAACAGGAACTTATTTCCAAGTCTAAAGCATTTCAAATGCTATGGCTCACCAGGATTCCTAATAAAGTGCTGCAGGAATGTGTCTGTGTGTAGGAATTTTCCCTTAACCCTATTTCAGGCTAGAGTTGCCTGAGATATCAGTTAAAGTTTAAACCAGCCTGTGACATATCAGACAGAAAAACTATATAATCGCTCCTTTACCCCAGCTGAACAGTCCAGACCCAACACTTTGGCTCACATGGGAAACGGACAGGAAGTGCACAAACAAATTCAGTCCTACCTTCAAGAAATTCCCAAGGATTTGATGACCTTCCAATGAAACCCTGGCTTGCGACAAGGCTCTGCTACCTGTGGCATTAATCCGGGAGAGCTCAGAGGCTCAGAACTGGAGTGGCAGCTCCTGCACCGCTCCCTGTCCTACACAGGACCCCCAGGAAGGGGGATCAGGGGGTTGGGTGTGACTGCAGGTGCCTGGACACAAACAATGTCCCTTTTCCACAGGAAACGATACTCATTCCCCCAGTGTGTCAGGGTCAGCTCAGAGGTGGCATCTGGGGCTCCAAGGGCAGCCAGAGTGCTGGCTGCTGACAGCTTTGGTCTGGGAGAAATTGTGCGACGTTCGCAATTTTAGTGGGCTGGGTTGGCTGGTTCTCAGAACATCACAGCAGTGGTAGCAGCTCTGTCTTACTGTTCCCAAGCCAAACTCTGCAGATAAATGCAGAGATGGAAGACTGTGTTGCCACTACTTAGGCAGTCCCCTCTTTGCATAAATTATGGTGCAGTTAGGATTAAAAGAATCATAAACAAGTCTTCAAGAAAAATGCTCAAACACCTCATTCACTCCTCTTCTACTAATAACAAAGTGAAAGCTGATGCTCTAAAGCAATTTAACAGCACTGGAAAATCTAGTATGCAGAGGTATTTTATCACACACAGCACTTCTTGCTCCATGGATGTATTAGCAGTGATCCCAACCCAGTTACCTGCAGCTCTCACAGAAATGCACACTACAGAGGGTAGTAGTACAGAGGGTAGCCTGCTCCCAGCAGGCTTGGGAAACTACTCATAGGAAGTTGGATGGTTTGGGGTTTTTTAAGAAAAAGAGATATTCTGTCTTTTTAGGAAAAGGGACCATCTGAAAACAAACAAAGTCCTCTAAATTTAAAGGAACAATGCATTGAGTAAGGTTATGGACAATTGTTCACTGATACCAAGCTCTCTCCCTCAAACAAACAATGCTGGAAAACTGGTAACAATAGATCAGGAGAAAGCAGAGATACTGAACAGCTTTTTTACCTGTCTTCAGTGACAGCCTCTCTTCCCAGAGTTCTCAAGTGGATGGACAGCAGGATGGGGACTGGTAAACCAAAGAGTTTTTATCCTGATGAAGTACAAATCAGGTCTGCTTGACTCAGTGGGCCACACCTCTAGAAACAGAAAGAAAAGAAGGCAGTGGTTATTGCTGAGCTGATTGGAATGACTTCCTAAGTCCCACACATGGGAGAGTGAGTATTTCCCATGGCTGCAACACTCTATTGCAATGCTTTCCAGAAACAGGGAGATTTTCATCACTCTTCCCAGCAAAATCTGGTATTCCAAACTTTGCACCTGGGTATTCCAACAAAATGCCAAATCTGCTTTTCCAGTACAATTCATTATACACTTGGTTCTCTTGGGAAGCCAGTGCAAGGGAAACACACCAGCCCTGACTGGAAAACAGTATTTCATATTCTCTTGTATAGGTAAGAAACAGTCATGGATTTTGTTCAGTTCTCCAGAGATTACTTCTCCAATGTTTAACGTGGCAGTCCATAACTTCAGAGCTCATCATCTGATGGATGATAAGCTTGGAGAGAAATGAACCTGAAAGCTTTGTATAGAACTTCGGCATTTTTCATCACATGTCATCTTGCAGACACTGCTGCATCTTAAAGTCCTTTGTATTCCTCTTTCTGCAGAAAGTTTCCAAAGGATTCAACTTTCTGAAGCCACAACAGGCATTGCAGAATAACCAGTGTTTCAGGGGCCCTCTGCATTGCTGTTACATTGCAGTTACATTTCTTTCATACTTGACCAAGAAAAAAGGCCAAGAAAATTGTTACTGCTGCTTATGAATACCCACATTATATTCTTCTGACTAATTGTCCTACTGGCAGCACTTCACTGCAAACATTTCAGATCAGAACCATTTCATTTTTATGTTGGCAAGGGGATGATTGAACTGTCCCCCCACAAACCTCTGCGGAAATTTAAAAAACACCTCAGAGGAACAAGTATTGTGATGGTGAAAACTGTGCCAGTCCCAAAGAGTTGTGTAGCCTGGACGGGATATTCCTGCTTCATACACGGGATTTTCTGTGATCTATGGAGGCAGGACTAATGACCTGTGAAAAACTGTGGTTTGGTGAGAAGGAGAGGTAGAGACTACTAAGAGCTACATTAGAATCACCATATAAAATACTGCCAAGGGTGTTGTAGGTTACAGCCCCAAAACCGCTTGCAGTAGTGGGTAAGCCTGTAAGACAGAGGATTTCAGCTCAATGAACAGGATACTTCTGAGTCTCTCAGAAGAAAAGCTGTGAAACATTGTGTCTGCCACAGACTGAAAACTTCCAAGAAACTGGGAAGAAAGATAAAACGCCCTCCTGAGGGTGAAAGAGATGGTTAAAGATGGCTTTTCTCAGTGTCAGTCTAAAAAGTGTACTAAATCTAAAGCAGGACTGTTCCAAGTTATTCCCCCATAGTCCAGGAGAGAGAGAAACCCCATGCATTGAGGTGTCACTAGTCAAAAAGATAACAATATTTAACTTTAGTCCAGGATACCTCCCATTATTTCACCAGCTATTTTAAGAGAATGTATTTTAGTACTCATGTTTTTTATGGGGGTCCTTTTTTTTTGTTAAGAAGCCTTGTTAAGAGCATGTTTGCTTTCAAGATGCTAAAGGCCGTTTTTGAAATGGCTGCTCTAAATTGTCTAAGGCAGAACAGAATTTAGCTTCCTCTGTCTGAGGGGTGAGAAGCTTTGGAAGGCTCATATTTCTCTTAATGCAGCTGGACAGGCTTTCTTTCAGCAGAAGCAGACTTTAAAAAGTGTTTGCTGCTATATCATCTCATTTTATAATCAGACATTGCTTCTCAGAAAATATAAAGCAGTAGGCAATCTAGAAGGAAGAGGCTAAAACTCCAGGATGCAAAAGTATTTAACACCAATACTGGCTATTTGTGAGGTTTCCCTTTGGCATGCTCAACTGAAAGGATGAGAAGCAATGGGCACAAACATAGGAAATTCCAATGAAACATAAGAAAAAGCTCTTTTACCAAAATAGTAGCCAACCACTGGAACAGGAAGACCAGAGCTGTGGAGTCTCCAACCTTAGAGATATTCAAAACCTCACTAGAAACAGTTCTTTACAACCTGCTTCAGGTGACCCTGCCCTGAGCAGAGGCTGCACTGGAGTCTTCCAGAGGGGCCTCCACACCTTGGTGGTCCTGCAGTGCCGGGGTGATAATGGTCAGCCCGGCCCCGGGCAAACAGATGTCCCAGACTCACTCGCAGGGAATTTTCTAAGGCACTGATGGACATCGAGCTTTTCAGAATATTCCCGTGACAGCTTCTAGACAAGGGTAGAAACCAAAAGCACATTGTGTACCCCCTTGTGTAGGTCTTTGATGCAGCTGTTTTGGCTCATTTAATTTTGCCTTCAAGGTGAGTCAAAGCTGGAAGTTTCGGTGAATTCTAGATTACGATGTCTCCGAAGACCGAAAGCAAGCTCTGACTGCTTTTATTCTGTCGGCCAGTAGAGGGAGAAAAGAGAGAGAAAATAGAAAGTCATTCTTGATTCTCTGAGGCTGAACAGCAATTCTCTATCATATAGGCACCAGGACTTCACAGCCCTGGGGTCAAACTTCTTCCGTCAGAGCTATTGTAACAGATAAAACCACAAGATGTTTAGTTATTCTTTTAGATATTGTAACCACACTGAACATCCTGCTTTGTAGTTCATGTCAAGGACTGAATCCAGCTGTAATCTGTCCTGGCAGCTAACCTATGACTCTGGAAAACTAGACTCAGCACAGTTTTCCATACACCTAGAGCTGCATTTGCTGCATTAAAGTCTATGTCTCATTTAAACCTTTTTCCCCCTATCAAGACTGTAAAATAATCAAAAGTGCCCCAGCCATTCACAAGGATTTTCTCTGATACAAAGAGAAAGAAAGCACTCTCAGATGTTTACTTCCAGCAACTGTCCCTGGACTGAAAGGGGACAGGGGAGAAGATCAGCAGAACATTTGATGGCAGAGGGAAAGAGTACTGTTCTGAAGCCCAACCACTTGGCAAAGTGCAGACCTCATGAGTGGTTTGCTCATGTGCAATACTGGTACAAATTAACCTCACAAAAGCTAAATTTGCAGGGCCTGCTCCAGCCTAATGCATCAGTTCTAACTGAGTTGCATCTGTATGCTGCTTTTTCTGTATAGCAGGGGGATTATAAATATTTCATTTATTGATGAAAAAATAAACTGGGAGTTACTGATGGACAAATACAGGAAAATAAGTTATAGTTCAATCTAAAATTGAACCTTGTCCATGTCCAGATTCAAATATAGTTTTCCATTTGGCTCTGGCCTGGTCAAGCCCCAAGGTGAACAGGATCCAGGTCACACTGCTACTCCAAAGCTGTTCTGTCATGAAACTGCATCAGACATCTCCAATAGTCCCTCTTCCACTCCAGAACTCCATTTTGGGTTTTAATAGAGTTCTTCTCTCGAAACAATATTTCCAGAAGTGCATAAATGGTGTTAAGTCCCAAGTGCAATTTTCAGAGCTGAATGTATAGCATGTAAAAGCCACTCAATCAGCCCTCAGTGACACAGAGTCTTTTACGTATAACTGCTTCAGGAACAGCCCTTTGGAAAAATTTTGCTAAGGCTTGAGCCTGGCTTTTGATTGAGATGCCTGTGAAACTTCTGCCTGAGGTTTGTAACTTGCCATGCACACTTAACTACTTCTACATAACCTTTACTAGAGGTGAAAAACGTACACCTTTTGCAAGTCTTTCAGTAGAAGAATGGGAAAGAAAAACATGACAGAGATCCTCTCTCCTTATTTTGTTATTTTACCGTGTCAGATTCCCCCCTTCTGAATTCCATGGCAAATGAAGAAACATGTTGTGTGCAGTTGAAAACTGCAGCTCAGTCAAGGATGGAGGGGGCTCCTCTGAAAGATTAATACAACCCTTAAATGAACACCGAGACGTGTCCACGTGGTGGCAGCAGAGGAAAGTGAGGAAGCAGCTACGGGAAGCCCGAAGACAAACATTAGTAACCTGAGCTGAAGCATTTCTTAGTTAAGGCCACACCTGAAAGAATGCACCTTCAAAATTAGGGCTGTGGTGCAATGTGCCGAGCATCTGTGACCGCCCAAACCCAGCCGGAAGACTGAGGTCTAAACACCACTGCAATAAATAAGCACATCTTCACTGGGCACTGCTTAGCAGTGAAGCTGCCCTAAACTGGGAAAGCAGACGTCTAAGTTTGCAGAACACCATGCCACCAGCCATAAAAGCACATTTCCTGAGAGGGTGTTGAAGCCCTGGCACAGGTTGCCCAGGGAAACTGTGGGTGCCCCATCCCTGCATCCCTGGCAGTGTTCAAGGCCAGGTTGGATGGGGTTTTGAGCAACCAGTTCTAGCGGAAGGTGTCCCTGCCCATGGCAGAGGGGTGGAACAGGATGGAGCTTTAATGTTTCCAAACCATTCTATGGCTTGTTTTCCTTCCTGCATCTCACAGATTCTCCTAATACCCAGCAGCACCTGGAAGCAAGGCACAGATTTCAGCTGGAAACTGAGCAGCAAGAGCAGGCAAAGGACTGCCAAGGTTTCCCTCCATACCCAGAGGTACAAACACAGTGAGGTGTGCAGCCTGACACATATATTATTAATGTGGCATTTGCCCCTAAGGAGTCTCTGCAATTGCTTGTAACTCCAGGAAATAATTGTTCCAGCTTTAGGGAAACCTGCAGCTTGCTTGCCTTTGGTCAAGGCGGATGGAAGAGCTGATGGAAAAAAAAAAAAAAAATGTGCAGGGACCTGCTTGGCTTCCCAGCCTCACGTGGAGACCACAAGACAAGGATGGTCCAGACTGAACCTAAAATGTCCAGCATCCTCCACACAACAGCTATTCCCCAGCTCCTCACCACATGCATGCCCAAACTCATCTTCTCACTCCCAGGAAAACTCTTTCAGCTGTCACAGGTCAGGAATAAAGAAAGACAAGCTTAGTAAAAACAGAGGTGGACAAGAAAAACCCTCAATCAAGTAAATCATAGTTTTCTAGTCTAAGAAATACGTGGTATAACTGAGTCTGCTGCATCTTTTTAAAAGTTATCATCTCTGCTCTCCCTCTTTCAAGCTGTGTGGGTGCATTCTTCCTTCTGCCTCACCGTTTAGAAAGGCTCCCACACACAAACCAGGCCTCCAGCAGTCCCCAGATTTCTAACTGGTAGTGGGCCAGGTGGATATTTCCAGCCAGGTCACCTGTAGGCAGATCTCCCAGGGAGTTACAAAGGAGGGCAGGATACAGCATATACTTTTGCTAACTCATGTTTTTACCTTGGAGGAAAAGAATGTGCTGAATTCTACCTGAGCTAGAGAAGAGAGTGATAGAGTAAGGAGCTTCTCAGGCTTTTCACAGGAGCTGTATTTCCTGAGCAGCTGCTTCGAGAGGAGAGGGACACTTACAAAGGAATTCGGGCCAGGAGCCGGCCATTATAATTTGCTGCAGTGAGCAGACACCTGCCCATAACACACTGATTTCCAGACTCAAATTCAAAGTCCTTAAATCTGCTACAATTCCACCTGGCTAGTCAGAGGCAGCAGCAATGACCCATCACCCTTGTATGTAAATGGAGGCAATACAGGGTGATAGCATTTCTGTAAGATGCCTTAGACAAGGAAGTGAAAAGAGCTGGGGTTTCAATCTATCTGTGCTTTAGAACCACCTGGGAGAAGCAAAACAAGGCTGGACATAGCATAGGACAGGATAAGTCAATTAATATCCATATCACTAAGTGCTTTGAATTTTAAAAGGCATTTTGAATGGAAGAGAAACCTGTTCCTCCCAGCTCTGCTGAAGCCCCAGCTGATTTCTACCTTATATAATCACCTTTTTCAATAGACTGGATGTAAGTTAGTATTTACTAAGCCAGAAACCACTATTGTCTCCAAAACTGCACGCTGAAATTATTTATGCTACCCTTGACATGCATGAATTTCAGGACCTGCTAGTCAGCAATAGATTTTTGCTGGCTTTTTTACAGAAATATGGTATTTAATAGGTACATTCAGGACTAGGAGTCAAGCAACTGGGAGTTCCTCTTGAGCCGGCAGGCCCAGCTAATTTCAAAATGGATTGCTCTGTGAAGGAAGCATAGTGCTTCCCAGATCACAGAAGAGGTTTACTGGCCCAAGTCTCATATAAAATAGTCTCTTGGTGAGAAGCTGAACAGTTTTAAAAGGTGTCAGAGAAACCATTAGGTGATAAAAATTCACAGAGCAATTTTGCAAGAGAAAAAGCATAAATAAAAAGGGTATCATTTCTCTCCCAGACTTTTCCGTGAGTCAGCTGCATTCAAAGAGATGTGCCACAGCTAGAAATGAGCTAAAGACAATTAAAAAGTTTGTCCGCCTGTGTCAAACCTTCAGCTTGTACCCATGAACTTTAATCAGAAAAGCAGCAATTACATAAACAGTGACACTAAATTAAGGGAGAGCAGAGAGTGCAGCCATCATAGATCAAACCCTGTACGGGTCTTGAGAAGAAAACAGCAACTGATCCTAGTTGGTGTGTGAGAGCATTCATTCTGCATCCAAAAAAAATTATATACATACAAAGAACTGGCTCTTTGTATGGAAATGTAGATGCTAAAACACAGCTTCCAGCCAGTGCAGGCTATTTTACTTCAATAATATACTGATCTGCTTTTGAGTTTTGAGTAAGGGTTCAGTCATGCCAATGTTGCAGATTATTCTTGGAGGCCTCTCAGTCCACATACAAATGTGATAGGCTCCTTAGAGTGTGAAAAGGAAGAAATCTGAGTCCCAACATTAAGCACAATATATTCTGGGGAAAAATGTAACCAAAGTTTCATGCCACTCATCTTAATCCAGCACTAGCTAAAATTTTAAAACCCCCTGCTTATATAACCAGAAGATTGTAGTTTCTTGCTAAATTACTTTTAAGCAAAGAGAAGAAATCCACAAAGAGAGAAAAGTTAATCAGGAGAAGATCTCCATTACAATTAAGCAGAATTTCCCTCTTTGATAGGACAACCAACTTGGTGCAGTAACTGCGAAGAGAAGGACATTTCGGGCAGCGTCAGGATGGCTACTGAGAAATTGTGATGAGCAGTCTGTTTGGGATTTCTTAGTCCCGTTTCTTGTGCCATAAAAAAGTCACACGCAGCATTCAATCAAATCTAACTATAGCCAGGCAGAAGCCCTTCTTTTCTCTACCATGACTTTCTTAGACGACCCCCAGAGCCCATGGACCCAGAAAGCCAGGCGAGCTCGAACTGCGCCTTGGGCTGGTGGAGGATTTGGTGGTCAGGAGAGCCTTCTCCTGATTTTGAATTCCTGTGTTGACACTACAGTCACGTGGCATATGAGAGTTACAGCTGGTGCAATAAACACTTACTGTGCCCTCTTTAAGCTGAAAAACATCAGTGCTGTGGGACCTGTGCATGAGGTATTTGTGAAGGGATGAATCAGGAACAACATTTGCAGTATGGCAAAGCTGCTGTCCTGCAGTGAAGAGATATTCTGGGAAAAAAAAAGGCAGCAGTGCTTTGTAGATTAATTCATGATTTACCCTTCTTGCAAACAAGTCTAGAACTAGACAAAAGAGCTCATTAGAGTCCACACTAATGGGAATTACTTGTCACACTTAAATTATGCAACTCTCCCCCAACATCTATGCCTCCTTCCTCAGTATTGCAGTGCCTCTTCCTTCAAAAGATGTAAATAATTCTTGGTTCTGCTGTTCCCTTTCCCTCAGGGGTATATTTAGAATACAAGAGCGAGATTCACTTGTAAAAAGATGGAGAGGGAAAACTCCTCTGCACAAAGTGCTGCACCTCACCCTGGATCGTGTGTGATTTTTCTCTTACCAAATGCCTCTGTATCAAACAGACAGTTCAAATGAAGACCATGCAACAGATCTTCAGGGACAAGGTAAACAGCAGATATCCTACATGCATTTCAATTCTAGCTCTGCACTGGAAGCCCATATTATTTTACATGATGATACTTTCCTTAGCAGGTCACTAGTTACACCCCTTGCACCTGGCTGCCCATTTCTAGGTCAGAAAAGAAAAAAATGTTCAGAGGAGTATTAATTGCTGCCCTTCAGCTTTGCCAGAAGCTTTCCTAACCCTCCTCGTCCAGTGAAATTTAAAGTATAGAGTCCCCTGTGGAAGGCAGGGTGTTCTGTTACCACCACAAGCATGCCTGAGAGCCTGGTTTCACCCTGCAGCTCTGTCCATCTCCGAAGGCATGGGGAAGATCATGTCTGGGATGAGGCTGACACTTCACTGGGCAGCACATCCTCTTTCCGGATGTAAGCAGTGGTGACTGGCGCACCAGGAGCCCTGAGAACAGGTTTCCTTCTGCCTAGGTCCTTGCCACCAGGAGCAGGCATGGTAACCCATCCTATCCTCACTTCTTGGAAGGCTTCAGTCAGGATGTTATTCTGCTAATGCCACACACATTTTCACAACAGGAAGCCTCCCTGGTCTGTGATACAGCACTAAATTACAAACACTAAGCTGCTCTATTTGCACAGCTGAAGACACATTGGGGAAATCACATCTTTAAGCCAAAACCCCAACACATTTGTTGTGATGATGGCAGAGCAGTTTTTTAAAGTTCCTTAGAACATGACAAGTCAGTCATCAGCAACAGCAGCCTGACAAAATACTGCAATTTACAGCTCTGCTAGTTCAGGAGAACTATTATTTTTGTAAGGATTGACTGATGTTTTCTGAACTGTGCTAGAATATGAGGTTTTCTTTCCAAAAGCAGCATGAGATGAGGATAGGAGAAAGAAGGGTTTCTTTTAAGCAACAAAGACACTAGTACTTGGTACATCTAATAAATCAAAAGTTACCCACAAGACTTTTAACTATTGCACCAGAACGACCTGGTGTAAGGGCAGGCTGAAGTTCTTCAGCTGTTTAGCAGCAGATGGATGCCAGCTTCACTTGGTTACATGACATCATGTTGCTTCATTACATACATGTTTATCTTTCAATATTTATGTGGGCTATGATAAGCAACAGAGATGGAAAAGTGCTTGCTATCTTCTGTTTAAAGAATGGATGTGTATGTAGTGCACAGTAGTGCTGAAACCAGAGGAGCTGGATGCAGGCAGAGGTTTCCAGGCTTGTAATTCATCAATACATGCTGATAGGGCTGAGCATTAAAATCCTTCTTCACAAATATACTTTACTTCCAAGTCTAGTTTTGAGCTACCAGTTCACAGGAGACTTTGAGTCAGACACCACCCTTCCCTCCCCTAAGAAGGTAAATCTAAAACCTTCTACTTAAAACAGAGAAAAAACAGCTATTTGGCAACTGGAATCGTGTCAGTATGGCCTCCCTAATGTGAGAGACAAGACTAAGAGCCTGGCTTCAATAAATCTCTCTGAAACCTGAAGGCATATTTACAATGGATAAGCCAGCACACCAAGTTCCAGATCACGTCCTTTCCAGCAAGATAACACTGCCACCAGAGCAGTCCATCTTAGTTCCTTGTGCCACTGCAGCAGCTACTTCCCTCTGGAAAATCAGGTTATCCCATAGGAACAGGGATACCAGTTCTATTTTGACAGATGAGCACCACTTGTGTACAGGACTTGACACTAGCCATGCACCCAGATGCTCAAGGATAATATTTCCTGGGCACCTTTCAGGAACTGAATAGATATGAGCACTACAGCACCACAAGGTTTACTGTAGTAAAAAGATGATTTCTGAAACAGGGTGCTCAAGTCTGGACTTCCAAAGAGGGAGTGTTTGTAAGGAAATGACCTGATTCAAAAAAATCAGGTATTATATAAAAATCAAAATTTACCCAGTACACAAGACAACCTCCTCATTTAGGAAAAATACACAAAAGACCCAGACTGCAATACTGGCCAGCTTGTCATGCCTGTCAAACAAACAGATGTGTGGCCACCAAGAGTCTCCCTGAGAAAGGAAAAGGAGCCAGCCAGAACTTGGCACAGGAGCTGGCCACAGACAGGACAGAAACCAGCTCAGTGCCAGCTGCACTCAAACATGTTCATCCCACATCTCCTGGCAGAGGGTCAGGAGCTGTACTGAAGGAGGGGGTGGTACAGCTCTCTTCAGTTTGCAGATGAGGGGACAGGTTTCTCCTCTCCAGACACTGAGATCTCCCAAGGAGACACTGGCACCACGAGGTATCTGACCAAGCTGCTGAGCAGCAGCAGGGGTGACATGGTCCAGAGACCCTGGGCGTTGAGGTACTGTAACAATGATCTCATCTCCCTTGAGTTCACTGCCCTTTGTTTAGCCTCCACCTTGGCTTTGCCTTTACCTAAGTTTCCCAGCTTCCCAATAGAAGAGACAGCCTGGCTCCCAGGTGAAAAATATTTCACACACTGCAGGCAACATTTAGGGAGCAGGGGAAATGTCTCTTGGCAGTGCTCCCAGTCTGAGCTGTCCCTGTCCTCAGTCAGTCACAGGTGCTCTTCCGTGTCAGAGTAACCCATACTCTCTGCCACCTCCTGTCTCTCCCCGTCCTGTTAAGCATCTCACAGCACTGTTTGCTTCATCCCCACCACCTGCAAGCAGGTTGTTTTCACAGATCTGCCTATGTTGGAAAGCAAATTCCCATCAACCCCAGGTACAGTTTTCCTGCTCTTGCTTCAGTCAGCCCACTGCTTTCCTTGCTTCTTAGCTCACTGCCTCATCTCTCCATCCCACCAAATATCCCACATCAACACTGCAGAACAGATGAGACAGAGCTTTAATAATGTATACATTCCCTTGCTGTACTTGCTGGATGCCTGAGAGCACTGTTTTAATGAATCAGAACAGGCTTTCTCCTAATACCATTGTCTGGGGCCACAGCACAGTCAAACTGAACGTATTTTGAATGCTATTTCTAAGCTGAGAGATGAGACCCTCCAAAGAGACATGGATCTGGGGACTTGAGAGAAGACACTTTCCTCAGGCAAGTTTGACCCAGGACATCATTCCTTTGGTGCAGAAGCCTCCCATCATCAGTGCATGTAGTTAGACAGTTCTTAGAAGAACCATGGAATTTTCCAAGAGGATATGGTGAAATCCACATACTTTACAGCCTCCTTATTCACACACTGTGCTCATGCACTGGCTCTATTTAGATCATATTTCCCTGCTGCTGCATGTTTGTCTTCAGCTCTTCTCCTTTNAGGCAACTTAAAAGCTTTCTTTTAAATTTCAGCTCCTGCCATCTCAGACATTAACTTACTATCAGCACAGAGGTGCATATTATGTTAGTGCTGTGTATACTGGTCTTTCTGGAGGAAAAAAAAAACAAACAGCTCTCTAGGGACATGCCTGCTCATTTCTGGCTCATTAACTTTAATGCCGTAGTACAGCTCTGACAGGTTGGGAAGACAGGTAGAATAGGTGATCTTCACTATTCTCTAGATCATATCTAGCCCACACTTATAGCTTAAACTCACATTCCTGACCCTCACATTGCGTTTTAACCAGGTAATAGGAAGAAAGCCTGCTCAAAGGCTTGCTGTTCATTTCTCTCTTAGCATCACACACAAGCACTGGGCCCCTTGTCAGAGTGTTATTACAATCTCTAACCCTGGCACAGCTGAATGTGGTGGCACTCCATATGGTACCTGATGCAATGGGTTTCTGCAGCTCCAGGGGTGCCAGGCCACTTCCAGGAGGAAACCCACCAAACCAGTGTGTGCACACAGCTTTCACAAGCAGGGGGTTGACATCCTTCACTCTTAACAACAAGCATTTTTTCTCCCCAGAACTGTTCTGTCTGACACTGGGAAGGGAGAAGGAAAACAAATACATCTTTTTTCTCTTTAAATCCCCTTATAATGCAGACAACAGGAAGAGACAAAATTTCACTTTTAACATCTGCTGCCAAACACTCATGCTTCAACACTTACAACCTGACATCACAGGGACACTTTTGGGAATACCAGTAAGGTCCCAGTGCTCTTCGGGCCATGTTGACAGAGAACTTTAACTTATACTCTAAAGTTTTCCTGCTTTTATGATCAACACAGGGAGTCTATAGTTGAGTCCGTTGCTCACCTACTCAGCTACCAGACCCCAACACAGACAGAGCCTACATCAAATCCAAAGATCCTGATGAGACATTCTAGACCTATGCCACCATCATTGGGGTATCCCATAAAACAGAGATGAAAGTTCAACAGAGGCATGCAGTACCTCAGTCTAATATTATTTACCAGGAGCTCATCAAAGTGTATACTCCATCTCTGCTGCCACCACTGCCAGCAGCACAGGAAGGTTTAAACTGCTGGAGGGCAGCTCTGGATCTATGTAGACCAGTGGGAAACACTAAGCCCATTCTGTTTGCCAGGATTGACAAGATGGCTTGGAAATGTCCCTTGTCTGGAGGCTAGCAGGATGTGTACAGGCTGGCAACATGTCTTGGGTAAACAGCTCTTCACAGATTTTTCAGAGAGCCATGTTCTGCAGGTAAGAATAATTTCCTGACTCTTTCAGTCAAAATGGTATTTATAAAGTGTTTCCATTACAATAAATCTTCATTTTACAAAATTAGTTTGCCAGTGTTTCCAACCATCTCAAGTAACAACAGCAAGTTAAACAGTACATAAAAAACCTGTATTGCACACTCATCAGCTTCCACTGATTACAAGAGGCACGAGAAAGGAAAGGAACAAAACTAAAAGTGAAGAACATTCACTTTCCTCAGAAACTAGTAAAGCAGAGGATGAATCTGGAGGGGGGAAGTAAAGTTTAACAAAATAAACCCACAAATATCTACTCATTGGTAGAGTTGGCTCAGAGAAATCTGCTGAGAATATTAAGGTACAACACATGCCTCTGCTTCCCTTCTTTTGGTGGCACTCTGGGTCATTTCATGGGCACTGACCTTTTTACAATGGGCTCCCTCTACCCCTTCTGTGTGCCCCAGGAGAAGGCACAACCATCTAATAAGAGCAGCCACGCTCCCAAGCAAAAGTTAGCACAGATGGCTTAAGCTGTTTATTTTTCTACTTCCCATTTAGAGTGTCAGATTCTAGACAGTGGTAATTAATTAATCAGAGGTCAGTTCCATGCTGAGACCAATCGTCCCTCCTAATAAGCACCTGTTTTAAACAAACACAAGCCAACCCAAAAATGAGTTTAAATAATCAGTCATTCCTCAGGGATCTTTC
>WAAG01044005.1:48898-98426 GCA_013390105.1 Tichodroma muraria
GCAGTGCAAGGACAGAGATATGAGGACTACCGCCCATGTGGAGTGCCTGGGGTGAGCACTGAATTAGCTTGCTGCATTTTTGGATACATCAGAGCATGGAAGAGTATCTTGGAATGAACTCAGACAGTAGCTTAAGGCAAAGAACATTCAGCAAACATTTTTGTAACAGCAGCACTGCTTTGTGGATATCATGGTGTAACCACAGCTGGGAACCAAGCCCCACGCAGCCACTTGCTTGCTTCCCCACCAGCAGGATCAGGGAGAGAATCGGAAGAGTAAAAGTGAGAAAACTTGTGGGTTGAGATAAAGGCTTTAATGGGTAAAACAAATATCATGCTTGCAAGCAAAGTAAAACAAGGAATTAACTCACTATTTTGCTCATGGGCAGGCAGGTGTTCACTCATCCCAGGACAGCAGGACTCCATCATGGGTAACAGCTACTTGAGAACACAAACATCACCACTCCAAACATTTCCTCCACTTCCTCCTTCTTCCCACAGCTTTATATGCTGAGCATGATGCCACAAGGTATGGGATATCCCTTGGGTCAGTTAGGATCAGCTGTCCTGGCTGTGTCCCCTCACAACTCCTTGTGCAGCCCCAGCCTCTCCATGGGCAGGGAGGTGTGAGAAGCAGAAAAGGCCTTGACTCTGGGCAAGCCCTGCTTAGCAGGAACAAAACCATCCCTACTACCAACACCCTTTAAAGCATAAATCCAAAATACAGCGCCTTATTAGCTGCTTTCTAGTGAAGAAAATTAAATCTACCCTAGCCAAAAGAAGCTCAGTGGCATATGTGAATGGAGAAGGTATCTCATAATTTTCAGAGCTAGGGTTTGAAATTCACCTTGGAAACGTGCGTGTGCACATGAAAGAGCAAACAGATCTATGCTGATAGTGCTGTAAGTCTGATGCACTTTGATGAGAAATTTAATTGCTGTGCTTTACTTCTGAAGCCCAAGACAGTTGCCCAAGCAGATGTGCTCATTCACACAGCAGTGAGGAACACAGGTAAGACAGAATAAAGGGGAATGGAGGAAGATTAGACATGGCTGAAATTGCTAGAAAGGCAAAACTGTTTGGTTCCACAAAACAGAAGAGACAGACTAGACACGTCTTTCCAAGCTCCAAGTTTCTCTGATCTGAGGGATCAAAGTACTAATTTGCTTAATGGTGCCAAGGCAGCTCTGCTCTTCACAGAGAAAACTGTCCACCTGTGTCACCAGCTGTGTCCTTGCCTGGGAAACAGGAGAGTGAAGGGGGTTTCCTTTTGTCTTTAAACTCAGAGCCCAATTAACTGCATGGGTCCCTGGGCATGTGGCTGAGGTGGAGGCGAGCAGTGGTAACAGCAGCACCTGGCAGTATTAGTGCCCAACCAGGGGAAGAAGCATTATAGAAGAAGAGAGATTATAGAAGCATTAACAGACTGACCAGGGGGACAGGGGGTTCTGGTTTTGTAGAGCAGAATGCAAAGGGGTAGATAGAGAGCAACAGTTAAGTCAGTATCTCATTTTTCCAGGTTTACACTGAGAAATGTGTACGGTGGATCACTACTTATGCATTCAGTCATCAACACTCAAGATCTCAAATAGATCTCTTCTTATTAATGGCCATTCTCTTCAGAACAAACAGATTAGGTTTTTTTAATAAAACAGCCATACTTCAAGCTCTAATTCTCCATCCCCACCCCAAAATCATAACAGACTTACCAGATGATGTTCTCTGAGTAGAACAAGTTGAGAGAAAGCCTTTCATGGCTGCCGCAGCCCTTTGAAGGAAGTCACTGTCACTGCCGAACCTCAAGATTTTATGGGATAGACATGAGTTTCATCACAGAAGTTGCCTGTAAAAAAGACCAGAATGGGATGTGAACCTTTTTCTCTTGAGGGCTGTAAGGTGCAGTCTTTCAAAATGCAGTATCAGAAAATATTTCTGTCTTTAAAACCCCCTCAACACAACATCCTCATGTCATTCAGCTTTGAGCTCACGCATTAGGCTGCAGACATGGCCAGAAGAGAACTAGCTATACTTGTAAGCAGAATGGTGGCCCTCCTCAGACAGACAAATAGTTACAGACACCCATTGTAACCACAGGTCACGAGTGGCAAATGCCCTCTGCCTAGACCACTCTGGTCAGAAGAAATCCCTGCGCTGACAGCCAGCCCCTCCCTCAGGCTCCTTTGCGCAAGGCACCATGCAATGCTCACGAGAGTGCAGGACATCCATATCCTCTGGGGAATAAATCACACGGAGTGTCTCACATAACTGAGAGCTGGCACTGAAGAACCTTGTATTCATAAGTGTTTTAACAGTTTAAATTTCCAGTCTATGCTTTTCTTCTGTGTATAGAGGATACTTGTACAGCTTCACTTTCCCCACAACATCCTACACAATCAAGTCAACTGTTCTTTAGTCAGGTAGGTACCTCCTTGCACTCAGCAGAGCTGTAGGAAAAGCTCTCCCTCCCTTGGCCCCCTCTCTTTGACCCTCTGCCTTATCTCTGGCAAACAACTTTGGACACACACCGCAATTTGTCCTCCTGCAAGTTAAAGTCTGGGAAAGAGTATCCTACACAGACTCATGCCATGACTAGCAGCACTTTGCATCCAACAGTTTTGATTGCAGAAGTATTTCTAGGAAGGGGAAGGTATTAGGCTAGCTAACATAATTCCAAGTGTTATCAGAAATCCCTCCAGGAGCATGGAAGTGTGCCATGTAAAAATCCCTCGTCTGTCAGCAAAAAAAACTTGGTTAAGCTCCTCCACTTCTCTCAGTCCAGCATTAACATAAGCGCTCTCTCATCTAGCAACTCTTTGGTTAGTCCAATTCCTTCACACACCATCAGTTGGCCATGACAATTAGACAGATTTCTTTCAATCCAGAAAGCTCAGGACTTCAGGGGGAATAATAGATTTTAATGGGGCTACAAGTCTCCTGTGGTAGCTGCAGCACAAAGCAAAGAATAAAGTCACAATGCTGCATATTTAACAATTGGCTCTTATTTCCTAAGGATAGCTATCAAAATGTGAGCAAAGGCAAAAGGGATTGTAATGCCCTTTAAAAAGAAAAAAGAAAAAAAAATCAAAGACGGGATACTGGTCCAAATCTATTTTGGTCATATTATTCATTACTTCTGAAGTTAACCTTTCATATGGTTTAGAAGTCTATGGTATTGCCACATGAATGAAAATTTATCTCTTACCCTAACTAGGCATGATAAGGGAGGAAGAAAGGGAAGTGGATGAAAGTGCCAGAAGATTTTCAGTAACACAGTTTAGCAATGCTATTGTTAGCCCCTCAGTGCTGCCACGTTCAGGTCTCTGACGTGCTCTGTGGTGAGAGCTTTGCCCAGAGGTGCCAGGTTTGTCTGCTGATTGCTGGAAGCAGGATACTGTGACCCATCAGCTTTCCTAACTCTCTTTGAGGAACGTGCCCAGTTTTCCAGCATGCTCAGAAGCATCCATGGATTCATTAAAAGCCACACCACAGATGTTTGCAGATTTTCTCAGGGTAGTTACAAAAGCCAGAAGATCTTGGATGCTCACCTGGTGGCATTTGTGTCTCACAGGGGTATCCCAGTGACTGCATGATTCCTTCCCAATCTGGAAGGATGACATCCATGACAAGCTCATCTCCTTGGGAACTTTTGGGGTGCTGATAGGGTTTATCCTGGGAAGAATAAGAATGCAGAGCATGAAATTCAGCTTTAATATTAAGTTTTAAAAGGACCTTCATGAGATACTAGAACAATTCCTATATATGACCCTCATTGAAACACATGGATCACAGCTGAAGATAGTATGAAGAGCAAAACCTTAAAATACCTCATTTTTAATTTCATCTGGCAAAAAAAAATGTGTTCAATTAGATGGCAAACCAATTAGGAAAACTACCACATTCCTATGTCACCAGGACAGGCCTTGCTCATCATAATCCTACAAAGCTCAAATTCACTTTAGCCTTGTTTCAAGCTTCAGCATTTTGCCCTTACTTATTTATCAGCTCTTATCTCCACTGATAGGTACTTCCCTTGTTATGCACACTAAATTGTTTTCTGGTTGCTTTCTGGCTCCTTGAGTTTCCCAGCCCCTTTCTCCCCTGTCATAACATCATCCCAAAGTTCTAGCTCATTCTGACACTAAAGCCTAATTCTATGGTTTAGCTCCTGGGTAAAAGTAATTTAGTTTAGAGACAGGCACCCACAAACTTCTGCTATTCACCAACTCTAGAGAAAGGAGGGGGGGAGAGAAAAAAAGGAGAAAACAGGCTGTTTCAATATGTTGGCACATAAATAGACATTGGAATCTAGTTTAATATAACCAGTCTTGAAAAACTGCCAGCCATAACAAATGCTATTACATAGCAGCAAGTCTGTGTGCTGGAGAATGCTCCAGGGAGCTGTCTGTGAGACTCCTATTCAGTCAAAATTTTGACTGATGGCCCCATATCTGACAGTATTTTCCTCTGTACTGCATGTAAATAGTTATGATAGCTAAACTGCTATTCTCAGCTGTAATAGATATACTTTTAGAATTTTTTGTGTGCTTTCACAAATAAGCTCTTGGAGGAAGATAGTTGTGGAGTGCTTCAAGAGCTCCTTAGCGCCTCTTCTATTTTTCCCCCTCTCCTGTCCTTTCACTCCCAGCTCAGGGTTAAGTGACATGCTAAACTGTAGATTTGGTGCATGGTGGGTGTTTTCTTGATGAAAATAATATTCCTAGCATGTTCCATTACCCTAACAGTCTTCAGCAGGAAGCATTACTACCGCATTTGTTAACAAAAGTGTGTTCTTGTTCAAGTGTCAGGGAAAAAAAACCCAGCTTCTTCCTCCTATCTGAGATCTACAATGAACATGCACATAGCCCTCAATCACACCCATTCAGAAGTTAAATAGGGCCTCTTCTCTAGAGCAGTAGCCATCACCACTGCTGTGATGTTAACAGGATGAGGGTCTACACAGAATAGTTACTACCCAGAAACTCTCTCCAGAGGCATCACTTAATTTTGAATATATTTGGAGAAACACATCCTGTAAAATTCACCTGCAGTACTCCCAAAGGCTCGTGATGGATTTCTCCACCACCACTTTGTCTACCAGCAAATCAGTGTGGATGCCTACAGAGATTAAGATCTTCTGTATAATATCTGCAAAAACAGTATACTAAACCCACACGTAGGCAGAAAAAAGAGGAATGAGGAAAAGGAAGGAAAAAAACCACAGTGAAATGGCGTGAGGAGACGCTGGGAGAAGGAACACCTTGAGCATACCAAATAAAATCTATGCAAGATCAAGTTTCTTGAGTTTACCACTCCTTTCCTATTACTTCCTCCTTCCCCATTTACTTTTTGTGCCAACGAGTTCCAGTTAATTCCTTCATTTCCAAGTTGCTGCTCGACACAGCACTTTTCCCCCTTCCTCCTTTTTCCCTACACTGTGTACAGACCCTTTAAAACAGGAAACAAAAAGCATTTCCTTAAAGTATTTTAAAATGGAATTACCTTGATGTGCTCCTGCTCCCTGCATTTCCAAAGAGATTTTACTTAACTGCACAGCATCCTGTACACATGCAGAGAGAGAGGCCTCCAGAAATTTTACCTCTGCTAGTAAGCAACATTAAAGTTCTCACTTTCTTCTTAATTTAGCTTTCTTTTAATTTGTGAATTGTGTTTATCCAGACTACTGTCTCAGTGATGGGATTGCACCTCAGCAGGGTCAAGGTGAGGGAAACAAAGCCTTCTTGGCTTTAATAGAAATTAATTTTTTTGGCATGAATATTCCCATCCAGACCCCTCAGTGCCTCAGTTTCATCCATTCCACCTCCAAGAGGCAAATCATGTGCCATCATTGTCTCAGAGGATATGGAGGATGAGGGCTCAACTTTGACAATGAAGCTGACAATACAGGAAGTCACCAGTCACTTATATGGACTAGTGCCCCTAAGGCAGTGCCCAAACACCACAACTTATTTCTCTGCAGTCTATTTCACTGTTCTCTGAGGCCCTAAGAGGCTGTTCTCCTGCTGGATCAATGCAGCACACTGACACAGGGATTAAGATCTTCAGCCAAGCTTACAGCCAGGGCTCTGCAGCTTAACTTAAAGCTGCCAACACTTCAGAGCCGTGCAACTGGGGCTTTCTGAACCTGGCACGAGTGAAAGTGGGAAATCTCTAGGACTGAATATCCTCAGCTGCATCGTTTGTTGTTACCTGGTGCTTTTCTTCCTCTCTGACTCTCTTCATAAATCCCAAGGAACTCCTCTTGGCAGTTCAGCGATGACGTTATTGACGGATACTTTACAATAATCTTTGCGTGGCCTTCAGAGACAGAGTATCCAAGAGCACTCTGTGCTTCCCACATATAATGTGATTAGGAAGAAGCAGATATAAATCCCTGGGGCTCTTCCAACTTCACTTCTGATGCCCATTCTGTGGATAAATGTGTGCTTCAATGATAAAAGCATTCAGACAAGACAGTAAGAGCTTTCCACAAAACCTGGCAGTCCTGCCCATGATTGAAGAGAGTCTAGCAGGTCAATAAAATCAGTGAAAAATGGGTTTCCAATATTTAGTTTTCTTTTCTTGTTTTTTAAACCTATTCCTCCCCTGCCCCAGTATTACTGGACTTGGTAGAAGCCTGAAGATCCTGATATCACCAGCAAGAGCACAGTTATTTACTGGAAAGGTCAAAATGATAAAAACCTTAACCTACATATGTCATCTCTCTATACATCTATATAAATATTTAAAAAACTATTCTGATCAGTTGGATCACTTCTCAGGGTTCACCATTCAAGCTGGTACAAGCCTGCAGGAGCTCTCAAAGTGTACACTATCACCTGGCAGTCCTGTTGCCTTAACCTTGGAGACCCGAGCTGGAAGCACAAAGGGGTGAACTTCTGGGCCTTAGAGGGAAGCAGATGTGTTTGCAAATTTGCTCTGAGCTGTGCTTTGAATCAATGCCTGGAAAAGAGATAAACAGATACAGGCTGGTCACATATCTGGGCTAAAAGACCTACCAACCTCAAATATTCACTCACTACTGAGAAAAAAAATGTAGCTTTTTCTTTAATTGACCTTGTGACCAGCTCTTGAGAAAAATTATGAAATATTATACTTTGTCTATGAAGTCCCTGATTCTCCAGAAATACAGGAGAGCAGGCCCAGCCTATAGCTTCATGTACACACAGTGCATTCAGATTCAGCACTTGTTAAGTAAGAGACCAAATCAACAGGGAAATATTTGGAAGCATCCGAGTGGTTGTAACAGAGCAGGAGGAGAGAAAAGAAGATAACTAACGAGAACTGTGTGTCCCTTTAGTACCAAGCATAATAGGGTTGTTTGCCTCCCAAGGCAGCAATTTTTTTAGTCATACCCTCTACAGAGGGTAAGTTCTGTGTAACTGCTCCCTCCCACACCAAGGTTTTATGAGCTCTCTGCTCAGATGGGGTGATGACACCATGCTGTGTCTCTGTGTACTTGCACGGGACACCCAGAGTGCAGGGAGGGAAGGGCTGAGCCCTCCTGCTGGAAGGTAGAAATCCTTCCAGCCAGAAGGGAGATGAAGAACACGTGCCTGCTGAGGAGGGGCTGCGGTGTGAACAGCCCCGCACAGCAGTGCCTGCGAGAGGGAACACACGGGGAAGGGGTATGTGCCTAAACCCTCAGTGCAAGAGAGCTCAGCCCAGCTGAGTTACAGGGAACGTGCCCTTCCTCACCAAGAGCTGGCTTCAAAAAAACCCAAAGCTCTTCCACAGTCTAGATTTAAAGCAATGAGTCAATCACACAAAGGCTCCTGCACACACCCAGCACTTTTGGAGGATGTGGTCCCTGTGCTGGCATCAGGGGTCAGCAGGGAACACCAGTGTACTGTGGGTTCTGCAGTCTGGAGGATGATAAAGCCCAACAGGCTGAGCCACAAGGGCTCATCTCTAGGTTCATTTTAACAGCTGTTTTTGTATTCAGGTTACTGAGCTTGCCATGGCTTCGAGCTCATCCAGAGATGAGCAGCTCAGCTGAGACAAACCTGCTTCAGGGTGAGCAAGAGCCTTTTGCACGGTTCCAGCCTCTGCTAACCAGCCCCCGAGCTGCTAATGATGTCCCCATAGTTGCTGGCTGTGCTGCACTTCCCTGCGGAGAGAAATTATCCCCACCTCCTGTTTCTTACCACTTCGGGGGGCCTATTTTTATCTCAGTGGTGTGATGTCGTGGAGCACCAGCAGGGATGCCAGTGGTAGGGGGAGGAAAGCACACGCTGCCTGCTAGCCAGCTGGCTACTGCACAGGGCTGCGAGCAGCGCCGGTAGCGCGTCCCTCCTGAACAGATTGCTTTTTAAATCGTGAGCAACTGCAGTCTCCAACTTGTTGCCAAAGCTCATGTCAGCCGGCAGCTCAGGGGTACTTCAGCCTTTTCATCATCCTTCCTCCTCCCCAGTACTGGAGAAACATTTAGATGCTTAATAGACAGGAGGAGGCAGATTAGTGGGACAGGGCTGTTTGCTGTGTTTTAGGAGCAGCAGTAAGCTGACAGTGTCTCATCCAAAACCACAGCTCTGTTTAAGCAAAGTACGTGTATAAGAGATTCAGTCCAAAAGATGAAAAATAAAAAAGCAATACTTTATTTCAAGGATGGTGAGGGAGAGAGAGCAGATTAAGCAACATACCCAAGCACACAGGAAATCTGCAGTATCAGTGGTAATGGATCCCCGCTCCTCTACTTCCCACAATAGGAAGACAATCATATAAAGGTCAGATAAAGGAGCCAACTACCTGTATACTGAAACTTTGAGTCAGCATCTCACTCAGAGAACCCTCAGGGCTTTGAACCTTTTGTATGAATGCCTACATGAGAGCTGTGTGCACTGCCACAGCCTCCACCTTCAAGATTTACACTACTGAGCTGAGCAACTCCCTGCATCAAGTGCCTGGCCAGAAAGCCATCACTGCCTTCAGAGTCAGTGGTCAGCAGCCAGTTGTGTCAGATCCAAGGGGATGTCCAGCTCCCAGCTTATTTGTGGGGACAGCCTGGCTACCATACAAATGATGACTTATTTTGGTGACTGGTTTTAGCTTAGGAGAACGTTCTCCCTTAGTCAGGCATCTGTACTAACATTTCTGTTAGGTCAGTGTGGGAATAAGGAAGATGCCACAAGGGAGAAAGGCAACTGCAGCACAAAGCAGGGGAGTTCAAATGCTCATCTGACCTGAGAGTGGATCCACAGCATGCTCTTTTCTTTAATATATACTTTAATTTCCTGCCCATAACTGCAGCATATTTTATTCAGCATGCAGGGAAAAAAAGATGAAGTTTATTCCTATCAGCAGAAGTCTTCCATTTCCTACTGGCAGCAATAGGATAAAACGTAGGGTGGGCAGAAACACGCTCTGTCCAGGATTAGGTTTTTCCTCTTAAGAAATGATGAGGTACAGTCACACCTATTCACTAACATAGCTGGCTATATGTGTGCACATGCAGGGAAGGAAGAGGGATAAAGCTCTGGAATACAAAGGTTCTGCATCAGCAGTTTCTTAGTGCAACTACTTCGAGCCAAAAGCCAATTTCTCTAGAATGACTAATTAATTTATTTAATATGTAAAAAAACGGACTTGAAGCTATGTCTAGAACATTTCTGAAATCTCTCAAGTCCCATCAGATTACACAAGATGAAATGGTGGATTTCTCCATTTGCCAATGAAACTGTGAAGCTAAATACACCTTGACCTGAGTAGGCTCAGAAGGAAAGAAACTTTTGGGGAAGAAGAGAAAGAGCTGCTGCAGCAAAGCTGTATGACAATGCTGGGTTCACGTGGAGTACTTCAAATAGGTTTTTTTCCCCCCAGTTCTCTGTATGAGAGCCCTCCAGTTTAAGAACAGGGGCCTCTTCTTCTTGTAACATGCCATCACTTTCATGCAATCAGAGCTTATTCACTAGCAAATGGTACTCTTTCTCTGGCAAAATTTATCCTGCAGACTTCTGAATATGGTGCTAATTATATCTAGATACATAAATGCACAAGTTCAGCTTAGAACATTTTCCCAAACTCTCCTACCCATCAAAGTGTGGGGCTGGTAGGCATTTTCACAAGCAGCTGCTTTTTACTAAGTATCTGTCCAAAGATTATACTCAATTTGAGAGTCAGAAGTGTAAAACAACAAGCCTTATGCTTCTGAAAATCCCATTCTAATTTCAAGTAAGCTTTGTTTAGGGGGAAGTTATGGGCAAAAGGAGGAAAGTGGAGACTTGCTGGAGGAAATCACCTGGATTTTTTTTTTTTTCTTTGTCTTAAGTTGCCTTAAAAAGCCTACCAGACAAAATCCCAATGCATTTGGGATATTTTATACACAGGAATTATATTCAGGGCTCATCTCAGACAAAGACAACTCACCTTTCTTCCGCAGTCCCATCCAGTCCAGGAAAATCCTCACCCTTGAATAGACCCCTGGTTTCTTTGGGCTAGCACCACCAACACCCTATCTGAAAATGCTGTGAAGTGTAAATGGTCCATTTCCCGTGTTGCTAACCAAAGGGCCACCAGAACCATCCAAGGAAGCGAAAGAGGACTCAGTGATCTCATTTGGCCTCTGCACTGCTGCAGGTAAGAAGAGAACTGTTGGAATCATACTTGCCCAGAAAAGCCCTCATGCAGGAACTGGGAATAGAGCTACTGGCGTGACTCAGCAGCAGCCTGCAACAAAGAGACTGATTTAAAGGCTTGGTTATCATTGAATGAGGACTGAGCACAGGCTGAAACAAAATATGATTAAAGTGTGCTCTTTAGTGTTACACATTATTTATTAGTCCAGCATAAGATTGTGACATTGAGCAGAACTTGTATTTTAGCTTGACAATGCCTCAGTCAGAATTACTTTGCCTTTTATTTACTCAGCTGCTCCTACCCGCTTGCCTTGTGATTTTGGGGAGATTAGTCAGTTCTTCAACAGTGCTACAAGGATTTTATAAAAACAACACAAGTCATAGTTTGCCTTGACAAAAGAGTGCCATGAAAAAGTGTTCTGAGCAAATGACAATGGGAAGCGTTTCACTGGGATCATAGATGCCTAGGGAAGTACAAGTCCTTTCCAGTCCCTTTCCCTAAGTGATCCACAGAAATCCATATGCAGACACTTTCAAGAGCGCTCACCTCTAATATTTCTTCCCCTGACAGGAGTCCTGGTCTCCCACAGAAACAAAGCTAGCACAAAGGATCCTGGCAGTGATCCCTCCAGGGTAACTGAAGTAGTAATTTCTCACAGACTTCATTCCCAAGTACAGGTGCTCATGTCTGCTGCAGCTACCTAGCTTGGCTCCCATTTGGCTAGGAAATAAATTTGAGGTTACGTCTGAGCAGAATAAGAAAATACTTCTGAGAGGAATGTAATTTCAGCAGCATCAAGGGAAATGTAGAAGTCATAGCTCAGCATGCCAAATTGGGGATGCACCACAGTGGTCTTCAACTGTCTCATCTTTGACTAGGGCAGAGGAACATGCTGCTTTTTAAGTGCAGCCTGAATGGATACTTGTAAAGGAAGAGGGGAAAACAATCCCACAAATTATGACAAACCTCCAAAGAGGTCATGAAAAGAAATTTTTAGAAGGTGCAAGAACTTTGAAAAACAAATTCCGTACCTCCCCACTCAGTTGAGAAGACTACTGGGACAGATTACGTGGACCTCCTGGGACTAAAGTGGAGGCTTCACCGTGCAAACACAAGCCACTAAGGTTTTGCAGAAGCCTAGTGTGAGTCATTTGAGCTCCTTCCCCACATGTATTTCTTCCTCTTCGCCATTAGGAAGAAAGAGTCAGCAAGGTTTTTACAGACAGATATATTGCTTGGCACTAAGGAAGTAAGACGTTGAGGATACACAGTCATCTCTATTAGTTTTTAAGACTTTTTACTGCCAGTAGTAAGAACCAGGTATAAAACACTTTCTTACACTGCAAGTTAGCTGAATGAAACCAGAGATACTGGATTTTATATTCATTCTTCAACCTGTCCTATTTATCAGTCATTTGCCTTGCTGCCAGCACTTTTATCTGTACACATGGATCTGTTTTGAGAAATATTACAGGGTCAAATACACCAAAGTAAGCACTTTTAATGGTATTGCTTGGGTTTTACCTGTTCTGTTGACTCTTTTAGAGCTCTGTGATGGTCTCCTGCTGTCACAGTCCAGTGCAAGGGTTTATTGGATCTGTATGATGAAAGCAAACCATATTGGAGTTACTTATGGTCAGCCATAGAGCTTCTTAATTCAGCAGTCACACATCCCTTCTGGCTCTTCTCTAATTAGTCACTTATTCCCAGGACTGCTGAGCAAGAGCTTCTCACTGTGACAACTGTGTTGCATCAGTTCTGGCTCTGATAGCAGACAGTCTAACTTTAATGGATCTCCTACGAGGAAGACCAAACTGCTCCCATCTTGAAAATCAGTGTTCAAGGAGAAAGGGCAGAAGAAAGGTTTTGCAGAGGACAAAAAGGTGTGAATATAATTTATAGCTGTGCCTTCAGCCTGGAGGAGCAGGGGAGCACACAGAATGGGGAGAGGAGCATAGGGGGCCTGGAAACATGCTGGTCACACACAGCCACAGAGAGTGGGCAGGCTGATGACAGCCCTGTCATACTGGCAATCTCCAAGTAGCTGCAGGGCAGCAGTGAGGACAGCTTCCTCAGTACCACTAATGTGCTGGAACAGTCACTGGGGAGTAACTGGGGAAAAAACACGGGTGTCTGCAAGAGAGCCAGAAAACTCTCCATACTTTCACAGGCGAATTTCCTGTTTTCCTAGATAACCTCACACCATGCATGCAGCAAGGCCAAAGATGCAGGAGAAAGAAAATTGCTCTGTCTGGAAGTAGTGGGGGTAGGAAAAACCAGTAAATATAAACTTGAATCCTAAGAAGGAGCTCCATCAGGGAGCTAGTGAGGCTCAGGTACTGAAAGAGGATCTCTCCCACACCCCACTCTATGTCCCTGCTCCCAGTAGGTAGTGCAGGCAGCCAGAATGGAGAGGATGCACCACAAGTACGGATACGAGTGATGAAGCACCTATGAATCACTTTTCATCCACACAAAAGTGCACAAAAGGGGACGTGAGGTCAGAAAGCATCTGCCTCAGTGCATAATCCTCTTAAAAGTTAGAGGAAAGAGCTTCAGACCAAATCAACTGAGCCAAATGTAATTTCTTTACCTCGGGGGACATCCTGTGTATGCAACACTGGTGCAGTTAATCCTGAACCTTCTCTTCCTGCCTCCTCTGTAAGAGTAAGGAAATAAGAGGTAGCTCTGACCTGGGTAAATAGCTCTGGCTTGTCCCCTCAAACAAAGCCCCCACTCTGGAAGGCAGAAGTTACTCATCTCCTCAAGCAGCAGCCACACACACTCATGAAAGCAGGATGCAGCAACAGCAAACTGGTTCCCAGGATCAAGGCTCTCCTCTGTAGTGAGGTTTTCAAAGGAAATACCAGACTGACAGGATTGACAAGACTACTTGTTTCAGGTAGCAGATGCCAGTCATCTCATTTCTCAGTGAGAATAAGAAAAAAAGCACTTGATTCACCTCCTTACTCAGCAAAGAGAGCTCTGCTACAAGTAACTGTTCTGGTTTAAAGCTACCTTGACATTATGCAGCAAGATTAGCCAGAAAAATAAGCTCAGGTATTGAAGAATAGCTGCAGACGATGTGGAAATCGTCAGGCAGAGCAAGCATCTCTCTCCTAACAAATGAGCAAAAGTGAGCCAGGCTCTAAACTCTCTGAAGCTGTTCTCCCTGACACTTTGAAAATGTACCAGCATGGTATTCTGTGAATTCAGCACTGGTTTGGGAGCTGAGAATCTACAGAGGTTACCTGCAGGAATGAACAAGAAACTATTTTTAAGATGTCATCCTGTAAGCACCTGTGGCTTTAGCTAATTTAGGTTTCTAAAAAATCCCAAACCATAGAGACTTGGCAACTTTCTGATTAGACAGCAAGAGCAGCCAGAATTAATCCACCACAGTTATGCCACATGTACATAAAATCAATCCTAATTTTCTTATAGAGGAATTACAAGTAATCTTCAACACACAGTGTGAATGCCCCTCATTGCACAAACCAGAACTCCAAACCAACAAACCACACTTGAGAGTTGAATCTGCCACCATCACAAGCAAAGTCTCTCTAGAATAGTCTGTATGCCCAGGTTAAAGACCCAGAGAACAGCTGCTAGACTTTTCTTCCTATGGAGATCAGTTTGCATAACATCTGAAAGTCCTGTAATTGCAGCTGGATAGGAAGATTGTACTTTATTCCGAAGAGCTTTCCTGTAGGAATCTGAATTTCTGATGGCAAAACTGTGCTGGAAAGCATCAAGGGAATTGCTCCAGGATGCTGAAAGCTCTCCCATGAAAGATTCCAGATCCAAAATTGTCAGCCTTGTTCCCCCCACTTAAATAGTCCTTTCCAATGGAAACCAGATTTCTTTTTGCAGCTGTAGTGCTAATACACATGCAGCACTTGGTAAACACATGCAACTAAATTACCACCCCAGAACAGATTCACACAGACCAAATGAAAAATAGAAAAAGAGAAAAAACAGAACCCTTTGCCAAAGATTACTTGCCAATGGCAAACCCAAGGCAGCACAAGCTTCTTACCCAGCTTGTTTAGTAAAAAGGAAAGAGCATCAGCCCCTGATCACTCTGCTCTGGTTTTTGGTTGACATACAGGTCTGTAAAGAGGTAACCAGAATTCAATCCAAATATCTTCACTTCTGAGCACAAGATTGCTTTTCACTTCAAGAATAAATACCAAGCTCTGTAAAGGTGAGTGTGGTGCCTAGAAGCTGTTATTTGAAAAAAAGACAGGCTATTACAATGTGCTTTCTTTTCATCCAAGTAGGAAGAACATCTGGAAATACAGAAAGTAAGAAACAAGAAAAAAAAAGAAAAAGGAAAGTAAAGAACATTTCTTTCCTTGAAGATTTTCAAATTGATAAAACTGAAGCAGATTTAAAGTGAGAAATTAAAAAATATTTCCTTCTGAAAGTGTGGGAAAGAGATGCCTCAGGCCAGCAATTTTTCATTAATGAGTTTTCAGCAGAACTAGTTCAATTTATTAAGAATCCATTTCAGTAGGATTAAACAGCCACCAACAACCGTCCTTTCACTCTGCCTTTCTGTGAACATTTGTCTTTTCCAGGGACACCTGGAGCAAGGTTCTCTCGCAAGGTTCTCTCTCCTGGGAGAGAGCAAAGCCAGATCCAGCAGCACACACTTGTGCACTCCCCTGGCCTTGCAGCAGAACATGAGCCATGGTCCCATTTCCAGCCCTGCAAGGACAGCAGGTGTTTTATGGGAAAGCAAGACCTCGGCTCAGGATGTGGGATCCCCTGTGCCAGTGGCACACCTGGCCAATCATGACGGGCAAGACACAAGAACAAAGCCTCAAGGCTGCTGCAGAAATCCTTGCAGGGCTACAGAGTACCATGTTAGCAGACAGCATATTTTGGTGATAAAACACGCCTGTTCCCATAGGATTTCTAATTTAAGTCTGAAACAATTAGTGCTCACACAGCTGGTTTTCTTCCTCACAATAAATAGTAACTGCATCATAAATGCAGCCCAGACTAAGTTCCACAGCAGTCTTCAAACTGCAGCTGCAAAGTGGACAAGAAAGAGGGGATTCTCAGGACTAAAACACTTAAATTTCTTAATTGTTGTCTGGGGAAAAGCTAGATTTTGTAATAATTTGGGCAAGACTTCCCTTGGTGAGCGCGTCACATTTTTCCATTGGAACAGTCTGTTGGCAACCTTGGTCTGACTGCTCCTTCCTGTGCAGGGCTACAGACAGATCTGCAGGGGGTGATGCCAGCCCAAGCTCTGTCTTAAGGTGTTTTAGCTGCCATCTTTACTGCAGCATTCAATGCCTTGTACTTCTGAAAGGACAGTACCCTGTATGGACTGCCCTTCCAAGAGCTTTTCCTCCAAGCATGGCAAGTGTGTGATTTTTCACTTATTGATTTTGGTTTTAATCCCAACCGCAGTTTCTCACAGCAACAGAGCAGCAGCAAACCAAAGAAAAGGTGTCCATATCCTCAAGCATCCCTAGGTTTAACACCATGTCATGGTTTAACCGAAGTAGGCAATTAAGCAGCACAGCCACACACATACCACCACCTCTCCCCACCTCTGTTGGGATGGGAGAGGGAATTGGGGAAAAATAAAGGAAAAATCTGTGGGTCTGGGATAAGAAGAGTTGAAATAAAAATTTATAATAATAATTGTAATTTAAGTGGAGACAGCAAAAAGAGAGAGGAATAAACCCCAAGGCAGACAAGTGATGCACAACGCAATTGCTCACCGCCATTGACCAATGCCCATTCCAGCCCTCAGTAGTGATCAGCAGCTCCCAGCCAGCTCCCCCCCCAGTTTATATACTGGGCTCACTATTCCATGGTATGGAATATCCATTTGGCCAGTTCAGGCCAGCTGCCCTGCCCATGCTCCCTCCCAGCATCTGGTGCCTCTCCTCACTGGGAGAGCATGATACACTGAAGAGTCCTTGACTCAGGGTAAACACTACTTAGCAACAACTGAAGCACCACTGTGTTACCCACGCCATTCTCATCCTAAATCCAAGACACAGAACTGTATTAGGAAGCAAATTAACTCTAGACAAATCCTAGATGAAACCAAGACACACTGTTCCCCACCCCTGTTTTTCCCAGCAGGGGAGGAAACGCGTTCCTGCTTGGAACAACGTAAATGCAACAGGACTCATCCTGATCCTTGGTGGGTTGCTTGCTGTACACGGGCTGTATTTCTTAGTGCAACAGGCAGCAAGAGTTAAGAGATGCTGGTACTGCGAGTGGGAAGTAGTATCAGACAGCCCATGCACAGTGACAAACAGACACTTTGGTATGGAATAAGCAGTAGTCTGGGGGGGTTGACACTGCCTTGAGAAAAAGGCTGTTTCTATTGTTTGCAACATGGTCTCTGCCTTCCCTTTACCCTCAGACCTGTGCTGGGCTTCAAGGAAAAGCTACCCTGAGATGAGCCTAGTGGCTAGAGGTTTCAAGCACTTACAACAGTCACAGCCCCTCCCCATACAGGAGTTCAAAGGTGATGTCTAATTGAAAAAATATGCCCTGCAAAGAATCAGTGACCTGGAAACTTTACAATTTATAGTCTTGTGCATCACAGATGTTTCTGGCAGGATTTTATTGAATTGCTCCCCTGAACTGCTCTTAGTGCAGAGGTTTAAGTGCAGCTTCTCCTTTTATTACCTTTACAACATACTCTGCTGGACCTTCAATGAGCCAGTGGCACTTCATGTCCCTAGGATACAAGCCAGGTTAATTAGCAGCACCAATTTCCCCTCTTCCACTAACACTGTGACACTGCCACAACCTGAGTCTGAAACACTCAGACAGCACAGAAGACAATTTAACACATGGTATTTTCAATAAACACGGATCTACAACTTGATTTTTAAGGAAGCCAGGCACACTAAGGAGAGTTGTTATTTTAAGGGGGTCAGGAAGGAGAGGAAGAGCATCAACAGGGTGACTTACTTCAGAGTCCTTATGGATGGCCATGAAGGTGAACTACAGCCACAGCCAGCATTGCTTCCATCAGAAACAAACTGTGGTCTGGTCCAACTCTGCTGGCAGAGGGGCTGGGAAGACATCCTTGCAAGATTTACCCAAGGGGGACAAGGAGTAAGTTTAAGGGTGGGCTAAACATACATTTATCCATACAGATCTCCCAGTGGCTTACCAGGCTAGATCCCATAGGGAAGGTCTTGCCTCAGATCAAGAGGAGAGACTGTTTGACTTTCATTACCTGTAAAATATTTAGAGGCAGTACAAAGAAATTGAGGAGGTGGGACTTCATCCAAAAGTTCAATCACACAAACAACCAAATATTCCCAGAGGATGAATTGCATGACTAAGGATCGACATCATTACCAGCACATTACCATTACTGAGGTAAAATGCAGAGGCAGTCTGTGCACAGAAACATTTATTACCACTTCAGAGGAACACAGGCCACATTTCTTTGTCTCATCTGCAGTTACTCAGTAACCTGTGTGCTTGTTGTGCCATATGACCAATTTTGAACCCAGAGCCAGCCTTTGAGCTGTGTCTCCAGCACATTACTGGCTATGCTAACACATGAGAAGCTGATCTGGACATAAGCAGCTAAACAAGGCTAAGCGCTCCATTTCTTCTGCTACCCAGGGTCTGTAGGAGTACAACATATATAGGAGACAAAGCAGACAAGGACACATAATTATACACAGTTGAAAGTCGTTTTTGAGACACCCATCACACTGGACTAAATGCCAGCACAAATATGAACACGACCCTCAGTTCCAGCTGCTCTGCTCTGTTTGGGTGTTTTCTCTAGCTCTTTAGATTCATGCTGGAAAACACAAAAATGCTTTCAAGGGACAGATAGATTTGCTGCTCTTCATGACAATCAATTACATGAAATTATACCTGGAAATCCTCACACCTCCAAGGCACCCAGACTGACTAGCTCTCTTCCATTCAAATAGAGGGACACGTATTCAGGGCCACATCCCAGCTAGTACTCTACACGTAATTTAGTGAGGAGTCTGGAGGTGATTTTATCCTCTAGCAGGTACAGGTGCAGAGGCTAGAAGCAAGCAATGGTAAAGGCAGGTTTCTGCACGGCTGAGCTTGGCCTTGTCAGTCCCACTACGGGCTGGAAATGTCACGCAACAGAAGCTGATAACTGATGTCACTGGCCCCTCCTGGTAAATTTTATCATCTTCCCCCTTGGCATCAGCCAGCTGGGGAAGGAGCTGCCAGCAGCAGAGGGTTGCCATGAATTTGCTTAGCACTAGTGGGGCCTTTATGCTTCCTTCCAGCAGCAATAGCTTTGTGCTGTGTGACTGACACCTCCAGCCCTGTGTATCTCATTCCCCTGCGTCCTGTAGGAGTTGAAAGCTTCTTTGTGTGAGCTGACACTGATTTACCCAGACCAAAGGATAAAGGGTACAACACATCTCCAACCGCAGCATGGTTTGCACAGAATCTGTATTACAAATAGACTTTATGTCTCACTGCCTTCCCACACAGCATTATCCTGCCCAGCAAGCAGAACTGGGGATCTGCACTGCAGGGAACCCAGGCACTGCTGAGAGTGGTGCCTGGTCTGGTGCTGACTGGGGCTTCTGAGCCCTGGGAAACACTTTGGGGGTGCCGTGAGGAAAATTCAGTGTGTGGCTACTACAGCCAAACTGCACTCACCTGCTGTGAGGGACATTATGCTCCAATGCCAGGGGGTACAAAATGAGCCCACCTCCTCCAAAGATCAGGATGCCTTGGGAATTTCACTCTGCTGGTGCAGGAAGAGGGCTTGGCACAGCAGCCAAGGGCCTGGCACAGCAGTCAAGGAGAGAAAAAGGTTATGTGGGGTATTGCAGTACAGGCACAACTGGACAAGGCACAGACTAAGACAATGCAGCTATTTCAAGCACAAAGGGCTTAACACATAGCTGAGAGACACCTCAGAGGAGAATATGCAATTTCCTTCCCAAAGTCCTACTTAAAAATCCCAAAACTTTCAGGAGATGTCCCAACAGCTGTCCCGCGATGGGCTCATATTCATTCATCCTCCTAAGAGACAACATGGCTAGTCCAAGCTCATTTCTAATGAAGTATCACTTTTATGTCAGCCTTCCTTTCCTCTGCTATGGGCATTTGGTGTATGCAGACACTGATAGCTCTGATTTGCAAAGGGTAACACCCACTTTATAGCCACATGGCTTCTGCTCCTTGCAGTTACTGCTCCCAATTAAGAGGCACCTTCCTGGCTGCAGACAGTGCCCCTTTGAAAGCATAATCATTAAAGATCCCTAGGAAAGCAGTAATAGGTTGGGTATCAGTTAATACCAACACCTCAGCTTTGATGGCTATGACAGAAATAACACCATCTCTTTAATAACTTGTATTAGCCTGGTAATTATCTCTACAGAAAAATACAAGTGGCCAGTGGGGAGTCACTAAACCTGTGCCCAGCTATAAAAGGCTCTTCCAATAAGCCACGAGAGCTGCAGCACTTAATATTGTGCCCCTCTTCCTTTTCAAGTTCAAAGTCGTGTTTGATGAGGAGATAACCCCTGATCAGTCCTGCATGCTGCTCCAGGAGCACAACAGCAGTTCAGATTTCTAGCTGGCAAGCTTTCAAAGAAGACTTAAGAGAGCAGGGCTGATATGCAGCACTCAAGGGGCACCTCACCAAACTAGAAGGGCTGCATTCAGCGAGAAAAAGGGCAGCTTGAGGCACCTTCTGCTTCTTCTTCAGAGGATGCACGGGTCAGACTTGTTATTATAACATGGTTTCTGAAGGGGAACTTAAATGTTTAAATCTTAGGGCTTGCCATCCCAGATTAAAAGATAGTATGTCTTCCTGCTGATTCAGTGCCTGGAAATTGAAAAGAACTGCTGTGGGTGGAGAGGAGGGAGGCAGCAATAACAGGGCAATTTGGATCCCTGCAGTGCTAAACAGTAAAAGAAACCTCCCAGTACTCATACCTGCCGTGTGCTGGACAAGGATGTCACAAACGCAACCACCTGTGAGAAGATGCCTGGTGAGCTCTGGGCCATGGTGCTTCTCAAAAGAGTATCCCATCCTCTGGCACAACTGACACCAACAACACCACACCTGTGTTCAGGTGCCACCAGGCCTCTGACTTGCAAAGGGGCCTCCAGAGTTACCCTGTCCAAATTCCATTGGGCAGGAAAGGCTGCTCTAGCAGCCCCAGCCTTTGTGTTCCATGACATGCCAGCTTTTCCACAGAAGCCAACACAGCCTTCTCCCTGCCATGGGAACTTGGTACCATCCCTGCTCATTCAGCTGTTACCATTTAACCTAAACCCCACAAATCTAAGCTCTGTTTTTATAGTCCCCGATCTGACTTTAGTTTGACAGCCTGTCCTTTCCCATACACAAACCCCTTTTTTTCAATGAAGAATGTAAAATTGAAAGCCATTTTGCCAACATCAGCTGCAGCACTGATTTGAAAATACTCATTCAAGGTATGAATATACCAGAGAACAGGGAGGTTCTCAAGCTACTCCTTGGTTGGAAAAACATTCATTCAATACATCCCAAGGAGACAAGTGACATCCTTACCAGCAGCCTACCCTAAGACAGGGCATGTCTGGCCCTGTTCATGTTGTTAGGACCAGCAGAGAAGAGTTTGGCACTGAGCAAACTCCTCTACTGCAGCCTATTGCCTACTGGGACCATCTGAGCAAAGGTATCAAAAGGCTTGAGTGTGTGCAGGGGGACATTAAGGAGGAGGTGGGAACTGCCTTCTTTCCAACCTCCTGGTAGCATTGCCCATGCCAAGTTCCCTTGCCCGCTGCCTGGAGTCCGACCAGCGAAGGTCCTGCCTGGTTTCAGCAAAGGTGGTGGCACTGCAGAGATGGAGGTGCTGCTGTTAGAAACGCCCAGGGCAGGTCTGGGGAAGAGCCAACCATAGCATCAGTCTCCTGCTCACATCCATATTTCCACCTGTAAAAGACTGCTCCTGCCTTCATTATCCTGAAGCTCCTTGTAAAGCCCTTGCTCAGCAAAGTGCTGACAGCACTCTCAGTGCTGTTGCTTCCCTCTCTCCCCAGGAGAGGAGGAGGTTTGCAGGTGGACAGGACAAACCTGCTGCCCAGAGGAGCCAGGGCAGGCGAGCTGTCATTTTGCACACCACGCACAGCTCGGAGCCCTGCCCCGGTGGCAGGTCCCTGCCAGTCAGATCTGGTTGGGCTGAGGGGCACCTCCTCCTCCTGCAGGACAGGAGCAGTGCCCCCACCCTGTAAGGATGGCTCTGCTCCTGACCGGCTCCAATATGCACACATGAATATTCACAGCAGGGAAGCACAACCGTCCCTAATGTGCTCCAAGGTCCCTAGCTGCAGCAAAATGCTGATCTGCACATCCCTGCAGGGGCCAGTCCTCTGACAAGCAGAGGAGACCTGAGGAGCAAAGGGGTGAGTGAATATTCCATTTGTCAGGAGTCACCTTCTCTTGCATTTCTATTTGTGAAAGTCTCCTTTCCTGCCCCCATTACTCTGTTCCTGTGGCTGTGACCAGGAGACCCTGCCATCTGACTTGCCCCCGGACACCCTGCCCCAGCCCCTGGCCACACGCCACGTCCCAGCCTAGAAGTTTTCATCCCTGTGGGGAAGGCAGATGGGCTGAACCCCATTCCCTGCTGAGGAAAGGGTGCACAAATGAGTGCACGAATAACATGCTTCCAGGGACGTGTCTGATTTACAGGTACAAACTTCCTTCAAGTTATACTATTCCAATAATTTCTTTCCCAAAACATCACGGTTACATGTGGGCATTTATATAGTGAGAATACAAACTGAAGTTAGTCACATGTAGTTGGATGTATACGTGCCAAATTGAAAATACATACATGCCAAATTGAGAGGCAGAGATCAGGAAGACTGAATGTTAATGTAAGCAGAAGGATACTTGGGAAGAGGACAAAAGAGATGGAAGAGCCTAGCAGAGACAAGGAGACTGGACTGCCTCTATCACTCTCCTTGGAATGGCTCCGTGCTTGTAAGAAACTCTTTACATGTTTCTCCCCAAAGACCAGCACTGATCAGATAAAAGGACTTGTGTAGGTCATGCAAAACTCAAGATTCAGCTCAGTTCAATCCAGAGTCATATTGGTTTGCTTTTCCTCAATATCAGGAGAAAAACAGATCACAGTTCTCCCTGGAAGCTTTGATGGGGCACTGGCAGTGCCCAGCCTTCAGGGGAGCAAAGCAGGGATCCCTGCAGCTTCCACAGAAGCTGTCCAGCCTAGTCCATGCCTAGAAACACAACCCCATTTAACCACAGAGTACAGGCTCACAGGCAGCCCTCAGACTTCCTCACACTGCCTACCAGCATGTCTGAGCCCTGAAGTGAACATTTCTCTGGTCTTACTTCCCTTGCTCCTGCCATCATGGCCAATCTGTAAGGTTATCACCATCTCAGCCAGTGCTCTGGGACATGACAGTGACAGATTGTCATTTTATGTTGGCTGATTTGCCATCTGATGGCCACAGGCAGTCATGGCCAGTTGGCTGTAACCCACCCTATCTCTATGAGACACAGGGGATGCCTTTGAAAAGATTAGGAAGTTAGAACTTGTGCCACATCCTTAACCTTGACACCCTGGAGTTGCCTCTGCAGGCTCTGCCTTTGCCTGCAGAAGTACTGGAAGCAGGAGTTAATCCAGTTTGCTTCTTGGTGGGCAACGCTCTCAAAGCCCATGGCTAGCTAATAGCCCAGGGCTACAGCCACCGGGAAAACCAGTGGCTTTCCAGTAGCTACCTGACAATGAAACAGCACCCTTGTAAGGGGGGAACACAAGGACACACAGGAATCTCACCAAGCAAGCACAGACAGACAGAGCACAGACCTGAGGGATAAACTTCTGGGACAATTAATCAAAGCCTAGGATAAGAATTAAACCAACTGTTCTACTTCAATAAGAATTAAAGGCATGACTGAGGGGACACTGAGTCTGCAACCCCACAGTGTGGTCCTGCCCTGGGATCTGGGGCTGGCTTTCAGTAACAGGACCTTCAGCCAGGCTGGTTTCACATTAGCAACAATGCAGAGGATTCCCTGACCTCCAGCTGCAAAAGCTGGATGTTCTTTCAAATGGATAAATATGTTTCTTGTTTCATCTGCTATCCATCAAGCTACTGTTCGTTCCTGGGAAGCACAGAGCTGCCAGGAGAGGTGCCAGCAGATTTCATTGCTGCCAGCTCAGTAGAGAAAAAAAGAGTAGCATGTCCTTCACCTTGGCACTCACAGATCCTCCATGCCATTTTTGACCTTGAAACATCAAGCTCAGCTTTGGTTACCTGCAGTCTGGGATCCTAAAAGACACGTGAGAAGCCTTAAAAACAATGGGAACTGATTGCCAAGTCTTTTTGGCCCCATAAATCCTCCTAATTTTTTTACTGGTGCATTTAAGGAGATAAGCAGGGGCCTACATCCAAGAGCTTTACGGTGATTTTAGGCAGCTACATGTAGTTTAAATTAGCACTAGGCAAGCATATGCCCATTACGGTTTTTCTGCATACTTTATAAGCAATATAATGTCACAGTTAAACTCAGTGCAATCAGCTCCAGCAGAGTTTCCATTCAGCATTTCTTTTAGCAATTTAGTAGACAGACCCACTATCAGGGCAGTTACCCAATGAAGATGAGCAGTGGATCCCATCTTTAGCAAGGGCATTTACCCTCCTCCAGGGATGCAGCAGGTGCTCTAGTGTAGGGTGGGACAAAAAAGTCCAGCTGCTGGATTATTGTTTAATTATTAAATTACCACCATGTTATTTCACCCATGCAGCCTCTGAAGATGGCAGGTCCAGGCAGCCTGGCAGCCACTCCCTTTACTGTGGCTGTCTGCTCCTGAAACGTGGCCTCAAGTGTTTTGAATCAAGGCATCAAGAGTTCAGCATGAACCCTTGCTTCAATGCTTTCAAGTAAATTAAGATTTTTATTTTTTTTTTCCCACTCAGGGAAAACCTTACTTTCAGTTTCTAATCACTTCCAGCCATAAGTAACAGACCCAGTAATGGCACAGCTCAGCCTTAATCCCAGGAGGCTATTTACTGGAAATGGAAAGTTCCCATGCTTCCCAGCAAAGTCTGACACCAGGACTGCCTGGCAATGCAACTACCGCAGTAGTGGGAACACAGCAACAGCACTGACAGCATAACAGTGGAGAGTAAAAGAACTGACTAATATTGCATGGAACAGAGTAACAAGGAGGTGTCTCATTATGAAGGTTAATCTTGCACATTGAAATTTTTATACCATAGCTACTTTCTCATTATTCAACATCAGTCCTCAAAAAGGATGCTCAAGTAGAGCAAGAAACAGATGTGAAGATGACTCGTCTGCAATTACAATAAAATGGATTATAAAAGGGCTGGCCAAGAGGCCCCTTACATCATTGTCCCTGCCCATTAAGAAGTCTTTAGCAAGGCTCATGAAGCTGGTCTTGCATTTAAAATACAGAAGTCAATGTGACTACTAACCTGGGACAGTTGCCAGGAAGCAGCACTGTCTCTCCTCCTGCCTCAGAAATGCTTCTCTGCTTGCCTGCTTAGGTGAGCAGGGTCTTTTAAAGACAAACCCATTTATAATTGGTGGCTGAGACACTTAGAAGAACCACGGTAGCATGGAGATTTCCACACCCTGGACCAAACTTGGAAAAAGTGCGAACTTGGAAAGCTGTGCAAAAAAAACCACTTTCCTCTCCTGACTGACCAGCATTCAATGACTTGAGGATGAAAAGGAGATGGCATCTGCCTCTCCTCTCCATTCCCAGAGAGGAGAGCAGCACACAGCAGCACAGACCTGCCAAGGCTGCCCTCCAGGCTCCAACTCTGCCAAAAACTAATCTCAGCTGCAGAGCATCCTCTGGGCTCTCCCGGTCAGTGAGACAAACTACACACACACAGCTCTTCAGGCTACATAGAAGACATGAAAAAACAACGTTTTTCAGTGAGACAAGGCCCTACATGCTCAAATGCATTACCTCAGGCTCTTCTGGTAGGTAGGGAATTAATGAGACATTCCAGGTGCCACAGCTTTCTTGACTCCAGCTTGAGCTCCAAGCTGAAGGCAATTATATGGAGATAAATGAAAACACAGAGAAATTGCAATTCTTTGTAAGAAGCTGATGTGTGCAAAGCTGAGGTCTCCTGTGAGGTACTTTCATGATGTGTGTGCACAGCCATAAAAAAAAAATAAATTAGATTTCATCCAGTAGCCTAATTATTCTTAATGAAATGCAACTGGGACTAACAAAATTAAGAAGTACAACAGGTTGTAATGACATCACCAGACTACTCAAAGTTTATTTTTAAAAGCTTCCATGCCTCAAGTGCCATGGGGTACTTAAGCTGTGCCAGTAAAGTTATCATGAAGGATGTCTCTGAACTGAACTGGCCCAGCCCTCAGTCTTGGCTTTGGTCTGAAACACATCCTAAGGAGACACAGCTTTCTTACATTGCTTTTGGCACCAGCTGTGCCTTAGGAATGTGGACAGTGAGCATGGGGACAGTTTGACTTAGGGACAGCTGGGTCTTAGTAAGGCTTAGATGCTTCACTGAACTGTACGGCTTGAGATAAATCTGTGGCAATCCCATCTATGTTTTCTAGGGAAAATGCCTCCAGTCCTCACCCAGCAGGGATTGATGCACACAGTGACCAGGCCTGGCAGACCCCATGCTGGATGGGGGAGCAAGGGGGGTGCTGCTCCCCTGAGCCAGCCCAGAACACAACCACCACAACCAGGATCACACAGAAAAAGTGATCTCAAACACCTGGGACATAAAGGAAAAAAAGAACTGCATTTTCTCCCAGCAGCTGGTGGTCTGCTTCTCCAGGCCTCTGGCTCTCTTGCTGAGAAGGGGACAGCAGCTCTTCTTCAACTCCTTTCAGCTGGCCTGTCTCTGCACCAGCTAAAAATCATTCTGTTAATCACTCTGTCTGTGTTTCTCATGCCAACAGGAGGGGTCACCTGCCCCTCACAAGCCAAGGCTGGGATAAGATCGTAGTTTCCAGCCATGTATACAAACATAAGCAATACAACACTCATGATTTAGGAGGTGCTCACACTCTGTTTGCTCTGGTGAGAGCCTGGAATAATTTGCTTGAGTCACCACAAGACTGAGACTGGATCCAAAGTGACACCACTCCAGCCCTCCTCAACTTTGGAGCTGATGCCAAATGTAGGCTTTCTGTGTAGGCTTGAAGGTGACACTATTTGATTAAGGTTGACAGGCATTAGAAAGCTCACCAGTTTCTCACACCACCTTATGAGAATACCAGTGCACCGAGGAGCCCACATCTTCCTCTGCTACCCAGACCATCAAAGACCCTATGACCTCTGCAGTAACCAGTGGGACTCACCCCACAAGGCTGTGGGTGGGGATCCTTGCATAACTCCTGCAGCATTCCAGGCTGTAGAGGGGCTGAGCTACCTGCTGCCCTGTTCAGACCAACCTATCTCTCTGGCCTCAAAGCACTTGACTGCTGCAAAGCCCAGACACAATTTTCTAAGCCACTGACCTGGACCAAACTCTCCCTAGTCTGTGGTGCTGACTGGCTTTTCCAGCAGGAGACTGTGGTGATTATTGCTATAGCAGCAAGTCCACTAGTGAAGCAGAAAATAAACAGACTTTATCAAGGTGGTAAATAACAGAGAAAACACCATTCCCTTAGGTGGTGAGAGAAATAACATTAGTAGCATCAGCAGGACCAGCACCATACTGGAGCAGGGTGGGAGGAATGGCAGTTAGCTAGTTATCCCATCTCTTGCCTCTGCAGGACATATGTTTTTAGCACTGGCTTCCTTACCAGGAGCAAGTTACTCTGAACATCATCATTCTCCAGCCTGGCTTGAACCACTTCACAACCTATCTAGTGCTTATTTCCCTCGCTTACCTAAAAGACATAAATTTTCACATGGGTGTAGAACAGGCCAGACAGGGAGTTATGAATACATTAGCAACTCAGGGGGATGTGCAAGAAGAGTTTGACCTGGTGCCACAGGGATAGCAGTTCTCAAACTCAGCAGGACCAAGCTATCTACCTTTCTTGTATAGCCAAGGGGCCACATGGCAGATGGGCAGGCTGTGCAGGGAATGGGTCACTCACCTCAGCAGCCAAGGAGGGCTGTGGTGAGTAGCACCTACACAAGAGAGGGTACAGAAGGCTCCCAGTCCCCACACAGCCACAGCCAAAGCAGCCTGAAAATCACTCATCAGGGTAAATACACCGAGCCCTGGCACAACCTGTGATAACTGACTAGGCTTTCACCTTTTTGGTACCTTAAAAGAGCAGATGAGGCCAATGCTCACTGCCATAGCCCCCACACCGGGGCACATCTCCCCACAGACCATGCACAGGACTCACCACATAGAAGAAGGCACACGACCAGAAAGAATTCCACCACAGCTGAGGAAAAGTAACCAGTGCTGAAGCCCAGGCTACACTCTGCCTCTCACAGGAGGAACTCAGCTAATGAGCCCTTTTAATAGCTATGGGGTGAATCAATATCAGCAGCTGAAGCTGCAGGGCTGCCACACAAGTGGGTTTGGAGGCTCTCCAACCATGTCTCACCTGGGGCTCCCAGCTCCCTGGGCTCTCCTGTTTGTGGTTTACTGCCTGTTTCCATAGTCAGCAGCAGGATCAAATGTCCCCCCTCATCGCCATCAGACCTGAGGTGCCTCAGGCCTTACAGAGGACCCAGGTGGGCACTGGGTAGAAACTTCATTGCTGGGATCTGGGAGAACTTCAGGGTGAACAGCCTGACTTCAGAGCGTGCAATTTCCCTTCATGCTACAGAGCATTTTGGACACACCAGGACGGCAGGAAACACCATGGCATGTGTCCAGGGCTTTTGATTCTCTTTTGGGTCCATTTTCAATAGAGATGTTTATCATCATTACTATCCCAAGTGAACTCAAAACCCTGGAAGCATGCAGAAGCATCTAGGAATGCATGCCAGGAAGAAGGGATTTACAACAAAATTAGCTTCTTTTAAATCTCAATTTTTTCCTCTTTGCACTCTGTAGATTTGTTTGACACATTCCTGACAGAGGCATAAAGCCTGACATGAAGAGTTTATGTCAGTATAACTAACATGTCCAATCATCAAGACTGTGTGAGCACCAGCCCACATCTTTTCTCATGCTCAGGCTCCAAAAAATGCCTGCTCCAATATTTTTATATGCCCAGACTCAAACACATGCTGCATAGCTGCTCCTACATGACCAATAACCTGGACTTCAGGAGAAGTAAAATAAAATGTAAGTCAAGTGGAGTAAGAAACTTCGGCCCCTCTACCTCCAGAAGAATTTGTTCATGGCTAGTCCTAAAAAAAAAGAATAAAACCAGGCACAGCACCTACTTTTCTTACTTTTTATATAAAATAGACATTTACATACATTTTGTTCTGCAAAGATTTTGAGCATAACTCCTTGATGTGAAATCTAGCCATAAATCCCACTGTGAAAAAAGCAAAGACTTTGCAAATTCCTGCATCACTGACATACATCCAGCTGCTGCTAACAGTGAATTTATTTTTAAAGTATTTCTAATCCACAGGCTGTTTTCTTGTGGTTTTGTTTTTGCTTGGTTTGTTTTTTTTTTTCTTTTTTAAAAAGATACGCACAGCTAATTTAAAAAAAATAGATACAGAAATAAGAACCATATGAACAGGCAATGCAAACAACGTCTGCATGAGAGGAACACGCAGCGTGACATCCACTTCAGGCAGAGATTTCTACAGTAATACAGTTGTAGAAGCTGTAACTTTTACAGAGGATACCACTGGCGGTATTTTCCAGAAGAAAAAATTTTCAGCAAGTCAGTACAAACATGGCAATGAACTTTTGCACAAAGTCATCAAGGTTACCTGAAGCAACTTTGCCACATTAAAACACCAGTGAATGCCAAGCGCTGTTTTTTTTTCTTTTTCTTTTCTTTTTTTCTCTTTTGCTGCTGGGTTTAAATGTACATGAAAGCAAAATGGTGCATTTTGAAATTGCTGCAAGAGACTGAAGGTTGGGGGAAAAGCCCTCTAAGGGCTAATTTTTTTCAAAAGATTGTGCATAATTGCATATATGAAAGATAGAAATTGAGCACTTGGTCAACTTAATCACATAAAGATTGAAGAGACTTAAGCATACACCAGCTGTTTCAATGAGCTGGAGGACAAGTGGGGCAAAAGACCATATAATAATATTCTAAACTGTTTAATTAATAAATTAGACTGACAATTATTTTTTTTTTTACCAAATATTGTACACCATATCTGGCCTGCTTTCTGTAGTTTTTAGATCATTTTAGGGGCATCCAGTCTCCCCTGCAAGTTAGGCTCTTTATTTTGATTTTTTTTACTTACAATTCTTTCTACCCCCATGCATGAAGGCCCAGCCCCCTGTCCTCCTCGAGATCTCTGGAATGAAGGCCATTTGCACTGCTGCATTCACTTACTGTTTGGCCAAAACAAATTGCCTGCACATTTCTAGGAAAATCTAGTCCAAAGAGTCCATGACAGAAAGAAAATGCCCCCCACTGCATCATCTATCCGGGGGCAGAAAAGGGATGGAAGCAAAGAATGCTGGAATTTAAACAAGCAATAAAACAAAATCTATCAGCTGCAAATATTATATATTATGTTATTCATATTATTCATGGGGAAAGGAAAAAGCAACACAATTATTATGTTTCTCATTTAGGATTAAAACGCACAGTGAGTATATGACAGTCCTGTCTCACCAGCTTTCCATTAATTCTCTGCTTTAAAATTATTGAGCACTGAGGTTTAGCCGATGCAACTTGCAGAGAGCTTGAACTCTCCCCCTCCAGGCAGATCTTCAGCCATTTATTAATTTGCAATCTCTGCTAACCATGCTGAGCACTGGACCTGGCAGAAAACAATGTATTTATAACTCATTATTTTAGAAGCTGTGCAGTGCTAAAGGAAGAGAACATTTCCTATGATTAATTAAATAATATAAAGTTACAACAAGGTAAGTTGCTCGATTCATCTTTCACAATAGCATTCCATTTTGGTGGAGGTAACCCATTTCATATCATACTCCATTCTTCTTTGACATGATTAATGCCCTGAAGAAACACAGGGCTTCAGCATGGGTGCCAACAGGACAGGGAGTCAGCTCAGAACCTCACAAGGGTTTAACTGCTTTGGTAGCCCATGGTCTGAGCCGCTCTCCAAATCTGCTGCCAGTTTGCAGTTTGCAGACTGTCATCCTGCACAGATGGGGTATAAAGTGCTGGTTCAGTAACGTGGGGTTCATTACTGAGCTCTCCTCTCTCTATAAATACCATAAACCCAGCTCCAAAATGTGGAGAGCTGGCAGAAATGTAAACTGGTTCAACTGGCATTATAATCCCTGGATATGTTACCTGCCTAATCCAGGCAAGTGGATATGCCTTGCCTTCCAACCAAACCACCCCCCTTACTGGGAGCATGGTCTCACCTTTCTCCATTTTCTGCAAGTAAGACAGTGTTGCACAGATGGTAATGAATCCTTCTCCAGGTTCTGGGAGGAGGGCATCCCATGCTGTATTCTACACATATAACCAGTTTTAGGAGGTCAAGATGGCTTTGATCAGGTTTTAGGACAAGCAGGAGACAGTAATTTCTACCAGGTCTCTCAGAAAAGACAAACTAAGATTTATGCTGAAGTTAAAAACATAAAACTAAGTCTTTCCCCTCACAAAGCATTGCTATAAAAAATACAACTTTTGTATTTGAAAAAATATGTTTCATTGGCCACTATTGAAAGCCACAAACTGCAGTGAGGCCTGCAGAATATATACTATTTATTTAATATATTTTTATGAGGCAAACTTTACAGTTGGTACACTTTTTGAAAGGAGGCATATCTCCCCCCCAAGCTTCAGCTGGCTGTTAAAAGCACTCTGCAGATGCCTCTTCCTGGGGGGCTTTGCACGATACCACTGTCAGGGCTGCACCAACCACTGTTCTGCCAGTCCCCAAATTCACTGCACCACAGCCAGCCTGGGCATTTGGGGCTTTGGGAAGCTGCTCTGAAGACAGGCTCACCTTGGGGACAGGCAGAGAGCTTTCTGGTCCAGGTACCTCTGAATATGCCAGTAAGGAACCATCTACGACCTTGCAATGCATGCCAGGGAAGTGATTGCAGTCAGAGGCCACTTAAGCTTTGGTTTCCCCATCCCATGGGACTGTGCTGGCATGATGCCACCTCCTCCTGGCTATCCTGGCAGCCCAGGGGTGTGCAAAGCTACTCTGGGCATGGCAGCCAGCAGAGCACCTGCACTGGGGACCTTAAGAAATGGTCAGTTCAGGCAGTCCACAGCCACAACAGTCATGTGAAAAAGCAAGACAGGGCTGCTGACCCAGCCCCAGGAGCTCAAACCTGCCCCTGGCTCCGTGAAGTAAAGCAGGCTGCTTGGGCTGGGAGCAGAAAACTCAGCAGTGAAACAACCTGCTTATTCTGATCCCAGTGCTCCCCTGGGTAGTTGGTTTGGAGGGACACAGCCCAAACACTTGTGGTGCCACCTCTTCCAAACCCTAGCAGTCCTTCACTTCTGCCCAGCTGTAGCTGGTAATCTCCTTGGTCAGTGGGGACCAGTCCAGCCTGGTCTCAGTGGGTGCCCAGCCACGGCTCTGGCAGGTCCATAAATCCTGGCAGGGCAGACAACTGCACTTGGACTCCCTCTGAGCTCCAAAAGCAGTTGGGGTCAGATCAATAATTCGTCAGTAATTTGACCGCCACCTGCAGCAAGACACCCGGCCTCTCAAATGAAACCAGCAAAACCTCCAGCACATGGCTGAGCCATCCCACCGAGGGAATTTGGAGCATGCTGAGGTGCCATGGCCAGCTAAATCCAGGCACCACAGGGGTGCCCGCCACACAGGCTCTTCCTGACAGATGTGTTTTAAGGCATTGCACATCTAACTGAACTGTACTAATAATGCCAAACCCTGGGCTGCTGGCCACAGTCAAGCTCAAACAACTTTTCTAGCAGTTTAGTGCTGCAAGAGGAACAAACTGATGACCTGCCCTGATGTCCAAACCCAAAGGCATGAAGCAGGATCTCACTAACACTCCCTGTGAACTGGTGCAAACTCTGGTGGAAGCAGCAGAACTGCTGCTATTGCAAGGCCTGTGTGGTCCAATGTGCTCTGCAGCCACTTGCCTTAGAATAATGAGAGGGAATTATTTCAGCATGCCTCATTGGTACTCCCTTTTTGTAACTTCAGACAATATGAGTCACAACGCCCAACCATGTGGCCAGCTGTGAAGGATACTGCCCAATTCGTATAAAACAGAGAAAATATATTAATTATTTGATTATTATAAGTTAAATAAATAAATCTCCAAAATAAAAGCCTCAGTTCAGAAGAGAAATTGGTTTTCCACATCAGTATTTAAAAATATAGACTTATGACTGATCAGCTATAGGTCATTTTCTGTATCTCTTAGGGGAGTGGTGAGAACACTTTGACCAAGTATTTTGTCAGTGTTATCACCATGATAAATGGGCTTTGTCCCTGCACACCCATAAAAGAGCCTCCTTCGTACCTTTCCAGGCTAGGAAATATTCCCTAATCTCTCTGTGGCTTTACTTTACCTCCTACATTGATTAGATAGGTTATTTGTTTTCCATCCTGGGGACTGAGCAGGAGGACAAGTAATCCTAGAGCTTCCCATTGCCTTTGGATGCTTCAATTTTTTTCAGAGTAATAATTATTTGGCCTAGAGGGAGAGGGCAAAGGGTAAAGCCATATGATATCTGACAAAAGTGAGATCATGAACCTGAATTACTACAAAATTATTGTCTAATGAATAAAACATTCAGGCTAGGTCTTCCCTCAAAGGATCATCTGTCCTACTTGTAGAATCATCCTTCCAGGGTGATATTTAAATAGTTTCCCTTTTCTTTAGAATAATTTTCAAGTCACATTTAGAGCTGTAAAAGCAACCACCATTTCCTCAGCATTAATCCCCTGGAACCTTTTTTATGTGACCATTATGATCATCTTTCCTGTTTGCAGCACTTGCAATGAAGCCCATCAGTGGTGCTCTACATGGATGAGGTGAGCCTGTGTGGAGTAACAGGAGGTGCTACTTCACCCCTGCTGCAATGGATGAGTGCTTTGTCTCCATGGTTTCCCTGGTAACAACCAAGATAAAGAAGGTACACGTCCCACCCACACTCCCGGTGTGACTAAAATGGGTTCAGCCTACACATAAATCTCGATTAAAAGAAGGTTTCATTCATGCTCCAGCATGTCCCACAGGACCAAAGTGTCTCCTGTAACTTTGATCAAACCTAAGCATGCATTTGAAATCTGCCTTCCATAATTCTGAGTCCTATCAAAGTTCTTTCAGCATCACTTTGAGCAACAGGCTTCCACCACACTCTTCTCCAAGGGGCATGAGTGTCTTTCTGCTGGTGACTGATTGCTATGTTTGGTCTTTCTCCTGGATTTCTTGAAATCGTTTCTCCAAGCGATCCAGTTTGGCCAGATTCTCCTTCAGCAGCTTGCTGTTTGGAACCAATTGTAAGGCTTTCTCATAGTAGTCACGGGCAGTGATGTAGCTCCCCTGCAAGGAAAATGAGTGTTAGGTCTCATTGGCATTCCACACAGAAAGTTCATTCTGAGGGTAAAGCGAAAAACGTAATACAGGGAAAGCAGAGTTTAAAAACCCTGACATTGCTGGGTTACAACAATACTTCTTTATGAAACAGATCACCAAGGGCTATTAACCTAAATTTGATGAAACTCACACAGCAAGAAATAAATCTACATTTTTCTGTTATGTTGCAGCAGAAGAGTTAATTTTACTCAGCAACAGGATAGCTTAAGGACATCAGAATGGGACTCCTTAAGACCCAAATCATAATGATATGCTAAAGTATTCCAAAGAATAAGCAACTACAGAGTAGGCTGTCCATTTCCATAATTTCATGCCAGTGTTCTGCATTTGACATCTTTATTAAATTAATTAGGTAGAGAAGAACCTTAAAAGTTGACTCACAGTGACATTTTTCTAAGGTAGGTCAACAACTGAAGCAGGAAAACTTTAGAGAGGAGCAGGTTGTTCCTTGCAACCTGCACTCTTAAAATACGAGATTGCTTTACCAAGCAGCCTGGTTGGGAATTCTAGCTGGGGTAAAGAGACTTCCCTCCTTTTTGGATAAAATATGTCAAGGGACTTGCTGTTCTCAAACGTGCAGCTTTTGGCAGTCTGAAACCACTTTAGTTTTTTGTCCTGCACCTGGCAGCTTAAGGAAAGCCAAAACCGTCATACCTTGATGTGCTCGATGCCTCCCATATTCATCCAGGCCTGTGCTTGGTCTGGGTTGAGCTCCACAGCCCGTTTATAGCTCTACAGAAACATGAAACATTTCTAGGTTAAGAGTCTGACTCTTCAAACAAAACCAGTGCTGGAGGGGAAAGAGAAACACAGTTTCCTCTCCTGAAGCCATTCAGAATGTAATTCAAATTTCTCTCATATACAATGCACGAAATGAATTTCAGTTTCTTTGTAGAAGAGGCATAGAATGTACTGCTTCATGGCTCAGTTCATCTCACAGTTTTCCCTGTGAGTATTCCCAATGTGTGCTTTTCCTGCACTGTGAGAGAAGCCACACCTGTGACCCTGTCCCTGTCCCCTGCCACTGGGGTCTCCTGCACATCAAGGTCATTTCCTTAGGCAGTGCCAAACACAATGGCTGCCAACTACAAGTAATGTGGCTGCTCTTTATCTACAAGGCTTTAATTTGGAGCTGGCGGCAGACTCTGGTACAGCCACTAGTGTGGAGGCTTCACAAGGACTTGAGGGCAGTGCTTTCCCTCCCCACTGACACTGAGTGTGGGAGAAGAAGCAACTAGGACCTTCTGGAGTCTGTCAAACAGGAAAGGATTTTCAAATCAGGGTTAAACATCTCTAGGGATACTGAGAATATCCAGAACAGTCCAAATAATGTTTTCTGAATCAGAGAATAATGGAATGGTTTGGGTTGGGAGGGACTTTAAAGATTATCTACTTCTAGCTCCCCTCCTACAGAGAGTGACACCTTCCACTAGACCAGGTTGCTTCTGTACTGCTATTAATGCTAACATAATTTCTGAGCTATCAAACCTCCTGCTTCACAGGATAAGCCAACCTCACAGTTATTGGCTTCTGAGGTGAGATGTAACAACATGGTGAGCTCTCATGGTCAGGTCCCCAAGCTTCCAGCTGAGCCACATGGAGCTGGTCACTGACAGCAAGAGGGGCTGGGGCTGCATGGAGCAAGGGTCAATCCCACCACAATTCTGCACTTAACCTCTCAGAGCAGGGAGAGGTATTTCCATACAGGAATGAGTAAAAAAGTTGCAATTAAGTCTGGTAAAGTTAGCTGCCTCATAGCTTTCTCTGTACCAGTGATTGGCTCTGAGCTCCTAAGGCCAATAGCCAGGGTATATGCACCAGGGACATTCACACAATGAGCAAACTCTATCTTTTAGCCTATGAAACCACCGGTAGGTCTTAGAGTAGTCATACCTCGAAAGCCTTGTCAAGGAGATTCTGTTCTCTTAGCTGGTTTCCTTTAGTGAAAAAGAGCTCTGATATGACTTTTGGATCCTTTGGTTTTAGCTGAAGCGCTTTTTCTATAGCTTCAAGTGCCTGTGAAAAAGCAAGAGGACATTATGTGCCTTTCATTCAGTGCCGCACAGCTCATTCCCACTTCTCGTTCTTTCCTCACCACTACGGACTCCCAGCATAAGAATCATCTTCCTCCTTCCCTTGTTTGCCCCACATCATTAACACACAGGGAAACGAGATTTTTAAATGCCTGGGGATGCTGAGCAGTGGGGCTGACAGCAGCAGGAGGTGTAAGTGATAAGAAAACCACACTGCTCAGCTTCAGTCCTAGTATGTAGATAAACCGAAGGTTTTAGTGAAGAAATAACCTACTGAATGTGTGCTGAGGCACATGGCACGCTCCCAGAGAGATGGAGTGTAAAATTCAGCCTGAGCTCTGTGTGTGAGCCCTTGGGTCAAGGGTATCCCATGCCACAGTACCTTGGCATAGAGCTCCTGCTTGCTGTAGATGGCTGACAGAAGGCGGTAGCACTCCAGACACTCTGCATCTTCATTAAGGATATGGTTCGTCATCCTTTCGGCTTCCTTCGTCCGCCCCATCATCGCCAAAACCTGAGCCTGTAACAGAGCCACGCTATGAAGTGTTATGATCTTGGAAAGCTCAGCCCTCTGTCATACGCTGGGCTGCACCCAGGGGCTGCTGCCCCCCTGTCGTGGCCCTGCCCCGGCCCCACGCTCACCAGTGCCAGTCGGATGTCCTTGTTTGAAGGCTGCAGCGCTGCCGCCTCCCTGTAAACCTGCAGTGCTTCTTCGTATCGCCCCGTGTTGTAATACAGAGCCCCCAGGGGGGACAGGATCTCAGCCTTCCGGGATACCTTCAGTGCCCTGGAGTTTGGGGAAAAGGGATGCTTCAAGGTGGTGTGAGGAGCAAAGTGGAAGAGCGAGGTGGGCTTGTGCTGGGATGGAGAACCAAAGCTCTGCACCATCCCAACCTGGGAAGCACAAATTTCAAGTCCTGGGGAGGGTTGAGTGTGCCCACAGCACTAATCCCTCTAGCCACCTGAGGAGAAGGAGCCACCTCCAAAGCACCCATGAGCCTGCAGCAGGGGTGGGGATGGTTGACAGTGATGAAACCTGGGGAATGTGAGCACAAATCTATATGCCAAAAAGAAGGCAAAAATACTCCCACCCAATCCATCCTGCTGCATACCAGGAGTCAGAGCCTGACTGCTGGAACACTGCTGGGAAGGGCCAGAGCTCCTAATGGTGCCAAGGGTTTGGTGCTGAGCTGTGCAGCACTTATGGCTGTTACTGGTGCAGCAACCACAGACCACCTTCAAGCAGGGTGGGAGTTGTGGTAATATAGCCTGCTCCTGCCACTGAGAAACCTCCAACTCTATCATCAGAGCATCCTCCGGCCAAAAGCAGCAGTGTCCATCCCGGGGGCTTGGGAATAGTCCAGGGAATTAATTCAACACTGCCTGAGCCCATGCTGCCTTTCCAAGCACACCCCAAAAATAGCTATATCTAGTTTCAAACAGATGGAGAGTGAAGGCTGGAAACCACACGCATGCACTGATAGACCTGCCTATCAGAAACTCTTCAGCAGAGACAAGCCATACTGGGGCAGGAGGAAACCCTCTGTCTCCCACCCCAAATGCTCACCTCTTGTACCACACTTCAGCCTCTTTGTTCTGCCCCAGGGAGCGGTGAAGCCTGCCCAGGTTCACCATGGCCACGTGGTGAGCAGGGCTCAGGAGGATGGCCTGCCTGTAGTGGGACATGGCTCTCTCGGGAGATCCTGGAGAGAAAAACAGTCATTAAACCAGAAAAAAACCCTGTGCATCAGAAAAACCCTGTCTCAAACTCAGCACATGGTAATGTTCTCACTTTCTTTCTTCTATTGCTCTATGCATGGAAACATTTTAACCTGCCTCAGAATTTTGAATCTAAGTATAAGAGAAATTGTTGTCCAAACTAAGGTTTAGGCCCCAATATCCAGAGATGATCCTGAGAAATAGATTTTCTAGGGGTGGGTTTTTTGCAAGTTGAGGATATAGTCACAAGATGACTCCTGACTGAAAGCACCCTCTTGATCATGCAGCAGTGGGGACACAATCCCTGTGCTAAGGACAAAGCGCACCTCAGAGAAGGGGCTGGGGCACACGTGCCATCTCCTGGTGGTGCATCCTTTCACCCTGGCCCACTGGAGAAATGGGCAATGAAGAATGAAGAACAAGCCCCCCAGTATTCCCCACGCCACCACCAGAACTCCAAACAGTTTCAGTTCTCTCCAAACAGAGATTATTCCCTCCACCTCTGCTGTGTTGCTCTGAGTTCCAACTCAGTCTCTGTGTATTGTTCAACAGGACTGGGAGTAGCTGCCAGGGACCAGCTAATTCTCTCTCAGGGCAATAAATCCCAGAGCAGAGGTGTCCATGTGCCTATTTTGGAGCACACAGGCACCATCTCTGTGCTGCACAGGAGCCATTGGGTGGCACTGCTTCGCTGTGTGAAAATGTGCAAGGGTCTGCAGCCCATGACATCACTGAGCACCACAACAAAATACGAGCAAAAAGAGAGGTGCAATATCACTACCCCAATGCATAAAGTTCTACTTTTAATATCATATTTTTATTTACCTAAATAATGGTAAAAGTATAAAGTTCCAGTATTTCAGCAATGCAAATATTGCTTTTTTAATCCCAGGGCTCATTTAATTGGTTTGCAAATTCCAGACCAGATAATCTCCTGATGAAAACCAGTACTCAAAGAGCTTTGTCCACCAACAAAGTTTTTCAGTGCTGGCATTTTTAAAACCAATTCACAATGTATTTAATTCCATTTCGAGCTGGAAAACAGATCTCGAAAACAGCCAGTGTATGTCGGGGCACTGAATATGCTGCTGTGGGAATTTTGTTTTCATAGCTTCACGGATCTAGTCTGGTTTTTCTGAGACCATCTATGCAACTTAAAAGATACATGGACACATCTCAGCATCTCCTTTAGAGGAGTGAGGAGGAACAGCTGTGGAGAGGTTTAGAAGTGTTCAAGATTCACCCAAGGGTGAGGACATGTTGTTCAACGTACGACTTTTTCAAAACATCCAGCAGCAGCCTCAATCTTTCCCCACCACTGAGCAGGCAGATGTTTCTGAAAATTATATCTACAAAACATCCTGGAAAGCAGCTGGGCACGGACCTCAGTCTCTCAGCCAGCCAGTGCCTCCCCTGCTCAGCACACAGGGGTAATGTACATCGTTAAGGGAGACACACAATGTCTGTGACCACTGCAGAGCTGTCTGGAGTTGTGGCTCCCCAGAGCTGACACTTGCTGGAGGCTTGTTGCACAAAATCCTGCAAGTTAATTGGTGTGGTGCTTCACAGCATCTCCCTGTGCCGCCGGCAAAGAGCACAGCCTGTGACAGGCTCACCACCAGCCACTTCCTTCATGCCTTGTCATGTCTCTAGCAGCGTTATTGACACATCATGCCCCAAGTATCAAAAGTCAGTGGGTTTTTTTCCGGTTGTTTGTCTGTAGGAAAGCGTAGGAGTAAACCAGGAAATGATAGTTTTGACTTTGGCAGAGTACACAAGTGCAAAAACCAGAAAGTGCTCTGCACTACATTTGAACCACAAATTTTGGCAGGAATAGGACAGTTTATCTGGGTTGGCAAGCAAAGATGAGTAAAACATCAGAGGGAAATTACTCAGGAATTTTTATTATTTGCAAGCTTGAATTTTGCCAGGGCCCAAATTCAGAACCTGAACCTCTTTTGCTAATGCCATGCCGCCTCTTTTGATTAAGGATATGATTCCGGTTTTGTATTTGTTTCACACTGGTACTACAGAAGAGTGATGGCCAAGTGTCAGCTCAGAGGCAGAACAGCCAGTTGCAGACTGACAGACACCACTGTCCCTTCTTCCCAAGCACCACAGGAGCTGGGCCCATATGATGGGGAAAGAATGGCAACCACACACTTCAAGCCCACACTATTTCTAAGACTAATTTCTAAGACTATCAGTAAGTCTTGGCTCTGTTCTAGAGGGACCAGAGTGAGACAACAGTCAGTTTCCATTAGTCATTTGTCAAACTTAGCCTTGCTTATAAAGCTGTCAATAAAAGGTGGCAATTAAAGTGACATTTCTGTTGTTATGTGAATGCCAGAAAGTGCCAAGGAAGTTGGATGGGAACCAGGAGCCCAGGGAGAAAAGGATGCCATTACAGAGCTCCTCAAAAATCAATTCACCCCACACTGTATAAAGTTTTGTTTACACAGATGATTGTGGTTTAAAAGCCATGTTCCTTTCTATAGTGGTGGCACTCAAGCCTCACAGTCAAAGAGCTGCTTTGTCACAACGTAGGGCTGCACAAGCTCCAGAGACCATAATGATCCATTTGTGTGCCTGTGATTTGATTTGATGTGGCCATGCCTTGCTGGAAAAAAGGCAGTACTGTCAGGGTGCTGCCCAGCTCACACTGAAGAGGGCAACTGCCTGTGTGAAGATGGTGAGAAACACTGAAGGGAACAGCAGGGCTGAATGCTCCTGCTGCGCAGTGCCCACACTGATTACGAATTCCAGAGTGCAGTGCCCACCCAGCAGCACAGGAATATTTATTTCCAAGCTACCATGGAGGCACATCTATTGCCTTGGAAGCTTTTGACACCCTTTTAGATGTGTACTGCTGAATAAAATGAATCAAAGCAAAGGCGGCAGAGAGGGAAAAATCCCTTGCTCCCTTCTCACTCACCGGTATCAACCAGGAAAACCCCGTAGTTGTTATGCAGATCGGAGCTCTCTGGACAATTCTCTATGCCAGCCTTATAGACCTCCTCTGCTTCCTTAAGCCGTTCCTTGAAAAAGAAGGAGATTTCTCAGCCATGGCAGAAGGGTTGTCAGCACCATTTGCTGCACACCTGCGTTCTGTGACAACTCCCTCGCTGCATGGGAAGCTTGGGGAATCCACACCCACCCCACCTTCCAAGAGGCCAAAATTTTACCCCACGGCATGGATGTGATATAGCTGCCATCTGGTATCCCGGAGCAATTCAGACAGTGTCCCCCCATGCCTTTGCTACTACCCCTGAAACACCTGGAAAAGGTGGTGCCTGTGCAATGCCAGTGAGCCCCAAGCTGGGCACATGCCCAGCCAGGAAAAACACAGCAACAGGGATTGGGTTGGTCCTGTTGAGAAATATCTGTCATCTGGGAGCTGATATGTTTTAATTTATTTGTTTAATAAGCATCTCACTGGCTAACTTTTCCCCTCTGGAGCTCTGCTGTTCTTTCCTTAAGCAGTGGGGAAAATACAAGGAATGAAAGCTTGCTCTGTGTGATGGCTAGGGAGTGAGTGCAGGGGGATAAAGCTGGAGAAGGATGGAGGGTGGTGAAACAGCAGGGAAAATCTGACAGATTCAGATTAAAACCAGGTGTTGTCAGTGTGTGAGGTGTCGTTCACTGGGACTGATGGGACATGCCACCATGCTGATTCCCCAGATGAACTGAGCTCTCGTTTTGCATAGATTTCAGGGAGGTTTGCTGGTGCTGAACATTTCTAGAAAATACAGGTCTTTTCTCTGGGAATACCCTGCCTACAGGAAAGCATCCTACTGGCTGGGTTCTGTCCAGCCTGAGCTATGGGCAGCCTGGTCCCGAAACAACGACCAGGTTTCTCCTTTGGATCAAAGAGCAACTTAAAAAGGTTTCCACTTCCCTCCAGTCAGACCATGTGTGCTCACTGCCTGCATGCTCACCAGCACGGGTGCCTTCCTTCCCCCCCTACTCTCAGAGCCTGGCCGTCGGGTGTGTTTGTTGAAGGAGGCTGTGAACAGAAGAGACAAGCACAGTGCAGAGGGGTGGCAGGCAAGCCTGCAGCACCAGAGATGCTCTTCTCAATTCTTCCCCTTCCACTGAGCAGCACAGCCCTACAGCGACAAACTCCACAGCCTCCCAACAAAGCTCCCAAGCAAAATCAGCCAACTGGCTCCTCACTGAGGAGGGCCTGGAGCTCCCACGCTCGGGAGTGAATCCACACTGAAATAAGAGGTTGGTCCACTCCCAGCTACGGACTCTCCTCAAAGCCTGAAAACAGCAGAGCCCCCTGGATTTTCCCTGGATTCAAAATCTGTACCTGACAGCAGCTTTTGCTCCACATCTGCTTAATGTGAGGACTCTTTTCTCACCTCCTATTTCAGAACTGGAGAGCTGGAATAAATTGCACTGATAGAGTATGACTTGATCACAGAATCACATAGTTTGCCACAGTTAAGTCCCTTCACATTTACATGATAAAGGTCAGCCAGCAAAAAAGATAAGTGTGCAATAAAGCATAGAAATACGTTTTTAAAAAGTGCTTAACTTTAGAAATTTTGGATAAATTGATGTGAATTTGACAACATTATCCTGCAGAGTCAGGGAAAGTGTAGTGATCATCAAAATTGACTAAACTGAAGAGCAATTTTTTGTGTATATTTTCCAAGTTTTATGTATTACTTTCTTTTTCTCTGCTTTTAATTTTCAGCCAATGAATGCAGCTTTGTATGCACGTATGTCAGCTTATTTTATTTACTGATCATAAACCAAATTTTTAAAGCAAGGAAGGGCTGTGTTAAACTGGATTAGTGTTCCATGTCAAAACATTCTTCAATATTGAGCACTTTTAGCACTTTTATCATGGTTGCATTACTTTTTTGGCACCTAACATCCTGACCCTGCATGCCTCAGGCTCATTGCCCAGTTTAACAGTGTTTGCATTAAGCACAGTCAGAAAGTGGCAAGGGTGGAACCTGCTGTTCCTGCCAGAGCCTCCCCTCCTCACAGCCTCTCCTTTTCTTAGCAGAAATAGACTCTAAGTTCATCAAGGCTTGATTCTCATTAACACTTAATAATGCCACTCCCAGACTTCCATGAAACATTCATCAACCTCACAAAACTCAGAAGGACTGGCATAAAAAATGTATGAGATTTTTATGATATTAAAAAAATTATGCATATGAGAATCTTTCAGTTGAACTCCAGGGTTTTAGGTCTGTCTTTCATAAGGCTCAGTTTGGTTAAGCCTGAATAGGCTCTCCTCTGCAGCTAAGTGGGTTAAAAAGTTTCTTTTTCTAAGAAACACACACACAAAATCAGTTGAAGCTAGGGCCTGAAAAGAGCCACGAAGTAGCACGAAATGATGGATGAAACTGAAGCAGGGAAGATGGGAAACTGTGGGGAACCAGTGTCAGAATGTTGTGAAAACAGGCAGCAAAAATGTTTGATTTCTGTTATCAGCACCACTACAGTGATCACAGAAATCAAGGAAAACTGCAATACATTGCAACTGAGCTACAATTCCAAGCAGAAAGAGCAGTCAGAAGGGCAAGCATTTATAAAAGGCACAAACAACCCAAACTGTTCTATACAATGCAGCAGTGGTTTTTTGTCAGCTCTGCCTTCAGAATCAGCTATCAAGGAGAGAAAAGGGCAATTACATCAAGTTACAGGTTAACTTCCTGGCATCTGAAACACTGCTCTTAGCAGCACTTTTTACAGGCACAGAAAGGAAGCAACCTAAGACCTATTTCAGATTCATCCCCTTTAGTATGTGGGGAACATGCTGTGCAGGACTGACCAAAGCAATCCTGGAGTTATTTCACTGTGTCCACATGTTCCCCTTTTAGCCTTGGAGCAAAGCTGAAGAAGCAGAAGTTGTCATGGGCACGGTCACCTCATGCAAGTTATTTTAACGTGGCACTTCAGCCCCCTTCTAGCACATCCCAGCAGGAGGGCCCCAATGGTGCCTTCCCCAAAGCTCCACTGCAACGCCATCCTGTAACTGCCTGGCCTCACAGATACCCCTACAGCTGTGACACAGGCTCTGGGCCACAAGGAGACAAAAAAAACACTTCTTGTAACTTTTAGCCGCTTTGAACACTAATGCCCAGATAAAGAAGAAAACCCAAAACTGAAAAAAATAGCTCCTGTCATCATCCTTTGGGCTGAAAATGCCAGAACTTCTGCCTGTACCCCTGGAGGGTGTAATTTTGCAGCTCCCAGTCATGAGCAGCAGCAGGTACTGTAGGACAGACCCTGTTGTGGTAGTTAGGATGAATGTGTGAGGCAGGAGGTGCACAATCAAGCATGCATCTGCTGTGGCTGAACATGAGAAAGTATCAAGTCAGCAGAAAAATAGCTTTTTTCTGAGAAAATTGTAGTAACTATCTTTTTTGCCTACCACTTACTTGTCACAAGAGGATGAACAATTCATATGTAAGAGAGATGAATTATTGCTGGACTTACTAATGGCATTTGCTTTGGGCAGAAGGTTTCAGAACTCTATAATGGTTTTATTGCTCTGCTGACCTTGCAATCAATCATTCTAATTAATAATTTCAATTAATATTAAAACCAGGTATTACTGCAGAGGACTCATTTCCTATACTTGCAGGAGACTCTTCGTTGATGGGTTTATTCAAAGCAGAGTTCCCATTCAACAAGGCTCGTCTTTAAATTCATGCACTATAATTTGAGATCCCTGCAGATAATATTGATAATATTTGAAATTCTCTTAAAAGGGAAAATCAAATAGAACATCTTTCAGTAATACACATACGTCATAGGTGAGTTTTGCAGAGGGCCTACATCCTTAAAGAAGATTAAACAAGACCTCTGCCTATAGTTTTGCTGAAAATTCATCCTCTTCCCTTACAGAGAGATTTCACTAACCAGAATAATGGAGAACAGCAAAAGATACCATTTTGCTTTGTCTGTACTTATATTCAGCAACCTTTTAAGAAAGCTTCAGCACCCCATGCTATGGAACAATTAGATCCGAAAACTGAAAGAGAAAAACAATCAGTTTCCAAAAGGTTTGCAGAAGTGTGCTGAAGCTGTGCAGTTACAGGGACCTTGCCATTCACCCCCACAGCCCCAGAGTGGGACCACAGCACAAAGCACAGCATCTCTCATCTGTTGCTGCAGGTGTGGAGGGAAGGAGAGCTTGGTGGTCCCAGCGTGGGCACTCACTCTTCATGGCTCCTTCTGAACTCAAGGGTTTCGTGCCTCAATTACTCTTTTCCTCTGTGGGGACAATATTTCACCTTACAGGGGTGTTGTAGAAAAAATTTATCTAACTACAGAGTAGGGAGAGCCTGAGTAATGAGTGTGGGGAACAGGCCTGAGAGGAAATGAGTAATCCTGCCTCCAGAGCACAGCCTGGGCCACGCACAGCAAATAAGGCCTGGAGGCACATGAACAATGAGGTTAAATAAAATATTGAACAGCTGCTCATTAAGAGCAACATAAAGCCAGGGAGCCTCCCCACTTCCCTGCTCATGATCACCTACCACAGTAATCAGGGGTCATACCCCTGTGTGTGTGTGTGTGTGTGTGTGTGTGTGTTTGTGCAAGGGGCAGAATCTGGGCTGCAAAGGCCACCTGGTTTCTGACAATCCCTAGCTTGGGAATGATTTATTATGCAGTCTCAAGGTTATCTGTGTAGGCGTGTGTGTGTGAGGGGAAGTGCTCGCCTCTCCTGCTGTCACTACATTCAAGGTGCAATGGATTAAGACTTCGCCACAGACGCAGGGAGCCGCAGAGAGGGGATTTACTCACAACTTCAGCAGTGGTTTAATTCAGAGCCACACCACGTGGGTGTAATTACTCACTGTGTATGAGTTGCCTCCCATCCTGGAAAAGCCATCTGTAGGGCATCCCGAGAGCTCTGTGCAGACGGCGTGGACCCGCGCCTGCCCCCGTGTGTGAGTGAGGCACGGGTGGGAGGTGCAGGAGCTGCTGCGGCGGTGGCAGCAGCGCATGCACGCGGAGGCAGGGGAGCCGAGCTGTCCCTGTTACCTGCTCAGCCAACAGCGAGGCCAGGCTTGAGTAAGCGTCTGCAAACTCCGGGCCGTACTTAATGGAGTCCCGCAGCAAGATTACAGCCTCCTCCTTCTTCCCTTGGGACCTGCAGGAAGGAGGAAAAAAAATCGGAAAGGAATATCCCTGTAAGTACATGTTTAGGTTATCCCACTGATTAACTACTCTAAAGAGACGCGGAAGTGCCTGGCTTGCCCTCTTCAACAAAGACTAAATAATGCTTCCACGCCTCCTCTCCACAATGTGAGTACCCAGCACTTCCTCAGCCCACAGCTGTCTCCAGCAGTTGGGAGGATAGAGGCTTAAATGAATGGATACAGGTGAACAGCTGAAAGGGAGGATGCAGAGAGCATGGAGGCACTGTGATCTGGGAACAGGACACTCCCTCTCACCTCAGTAGGCTAGAGACCCTGTAACACTTCATTTCCTTTACTAAGAACCTGGAAGAGTCCCTGCATGTTCCTAGACAAGTGCTCACACAGATACACTTGCAACTCCATTATTTTGAAATTAAAATATCTCCAAGTTAAATCTGCCTGGGATCTCTAAATAATTCCTCAGCAAGTCGATCATTAGGCTAGAGAAGCTCTGTCCTTCAGATCCTAAGGATTATGAACAGAGATAGCTAAGAGGTGGCTGTGCTGATGAGCTAGTTTTTTTCCCAGCATTACTCTGCATTCATGGCCATGGAAAATAGAAAAGGTTTCCCTAACAAAAATCTTGGGATGTTTATTTATTTGAGCTACAATTTCTCCAGTATTGCTCTGTATTTCTCTCCTTTGAAAAATGAGAAGGTTTCCTGAACAAATATTTAAGGATGTTTAGCTGGGCTGAAACAACATTTTCCTTGTGCTGGGTGTACAACGAATATGAATAGCAGGGCTTAGAAAAAGAAACAAAGGACTCTGGGGAAACAGAAAATACATGAACACCTTGCTGCTTTGGCCTTAGATTTCATCTGAGTGGCATGGTCAAGTAACCAGATCTTGTTTATAAGGTGCAAATTTCAGCTGATAATATATGTGGCTTTGCAGATTTTTTCCCTTTCTAGTTGTGTAACTGGAAGAATATTTTGCCTGTGTATTAAGCTAAGTAAAACCAGTTGTGCTAGTCGTTTTCTTCATCCAGTGGTGTTCCGTATAAATTACACGAATGAAGCAAAAACAAATAAAGAACCACTTTTCTCCTACACTAATTAAAGTCTAGCTAGCTTGTCAATTTATAAAACTTTGTGATCCCTTGGCTGGAGTTTCATGACACACTTCTGTAAATCAAAACCAGATGACTGCTTAATAAAGGTATTGATGTTTGGCAGAAAATGTAGGAAATGCCCACTACAGAAATAAAAGGATTAAGTGATCCACTCAGCAGCAGTAAAAGTTCCCATTAACCACAAGCATTCACTCTGAACATGGGGCAGCCCTCTTAATTACTCTTTTATTCCAAAATGGTCTCTTTTTTTTCTCCATTTGATCCAAGAACAATGTTTGTCTCCTGAAAGTGGGGGTAAAGAGGGAAAGATTATGGCATCTTTTTATGTGACAGGCTGAGTTACATTAAAAAAAGCAGATCCAGTAGTTTCTCAGAGGGCTTAGGCCTGCAAGATACCAAGTGCTCTGGCCAAGCACTTAAACATGTACTTAACTTTTATGTATGTAAGTTGAAAATTAATTACTGGTTGAAGTGCTTTCCTGGCTCAAGGCCAACACCTTGCAGGATCAAGCCGTCTCTTATACAAATCTCTTGCAATTTGGGAGAGCACAAAGCATTGAAAGAACAATACAATACACTAATTTTCCATGAACTGGGGATCTGGAACAGGAATAGGTAATGTGCATCTTCACTGTGATAGAGAGAAGAACAAACTCAACTGACAGGAGCAATCTGTGACCACTTATTCCACTTTTTACCCAAATTACCCTGTTTTATAATGCCCTCTCTTGACTCCCTCTCCCACCCGAGCTCACAGCCTTGCCTCTACAATCAGCATGCTCAAGCTGAGAACAAAGAACAGCTCTTTCCATGGAGAGCATCTCTTCCATACTTTTGCAAGTGCCCTGCAGTTGGAGAGGCACCAGATTAAACGACCCTGCCAAAGTCTGGTGATGCACAGGGCTGTTAGCACTGGAGCAAATTTCACATGAAACAGAGAGCAACCTAGGAATTAGTGCTCTAAAGGACTTGGTATTATTTTGTGAAGTTATTTGGACTATATTAAAGCCAGAAACAGAACTCAACAAAGGCTCCACAACTGTTCTGAAATAAATTTTACAAGGATACAGAAAATCCAGAGCCAAACTCCTCTAGACGTGCACAATGACAGGACAAGAGGCAACAGATGTCAGAGTAGAAACATGGGACATCCTGATTAGATATAAGGAAAAATATTTTTCACCACAAGGGTGGTCAAACACTGGAAGAGGTTGCACAGAGAGATTGTGGCATCTCTGTCCTTGGAGGGATCCAAGATTCAGCTGGACACAGCCCTGAACAATCCGATCCGATCAGATTTGCTCTGAGCAGCTAGCTTGATCTACAAACGATCTCTAGAAACCCTAAGTTATAATTATAACCTAAGTTATTTTTTCAATCTATTGCAAAAATTAGACTGCCAGAGTTTGTGGGGGTTTTTAACCACAGCCTCCAATGTGTATGTGATACTGAGGGATAACTGCATGAGACACAGGGCATCCTGCAGAGAGCAATCAGAGAGCCAGACGCAGTATCACTGAACATCACACTCAGTTTGTTTCTGAATGAAAGGAAGGAATGTTTCACTAGCTAAAAGGTTTTAAATCTCAGTACATGTAATTTCTATCTGATGTTTTTCAGCATCTCCAGACACCTGTTCCACAAACCTGTGTCAGCACACTCACACCCAGAAGCCTGTATCAGAGAGGGCAGATAGTCCTTCCTCCTCTGAATAGATGAGTTTGCTCAACTGGGACTAAATCACGGTAACAAATGCTCAGGACATGTTGTATGTTACTCTACATCCAGAAGAAAATCAGTCCTTTGAGTAAATTCAAGATTCCATGGAGATTGTCCCCAGGCATTTCATTTTCCCCTTGAAAATGAAGCCATAACACTCTCAAAGCATGTGAGAGTTCTGAGGCATTTCTTCATAAGGAACAGTGCATTGAAGTGCTTTAGGTGTGGATTGATACAGTACCACAAATAAGAAGTTCTTATCCATTCTTCCTGCAACAGAAAGCTGAGATTGATATTTATTTCGAATGTTCATAATATATTATTTCTTGTCTCTTTACAGAAATACCCACATTCTATAAATTCATGAGGTATTCTGCACAATATTTCTCTGTATCTCAACGAACCTGAATTTATACAGAGGAGTCAAATACTCAAAACACAAAGAAAGCAGCATCAGGCTGCTGTGTGTTACTGGCCAGAGACCGTGAAAGAGATTTCTTACTTTTAGGTAGGCCATCTCTTGGGTCTATTTTAAGTAAGAAATCTGCCGGCATTGTTTAATTATCTGCTCTCCAGTATTTA